>CATIWM010369003.1:0-29144 GCA_949671775.1 Mallotus repandus
TAAAAGTAACTAAATATTTTAACCATTGAATATATTATAATTAAGGGTTGAAATTTTGTGTAAAATATATTAATTTTACACATGTGTAAATGGATTCCTATTATATATATTAGATGGAAAATGTAAATTGAGCAGCCAGAAAGAAAAGGCAGAAAAGGTTGGTGTTACAGACCAACCAATACGGGATCACAGGTAAAAGGAGTTACAGATTCAGCACAGAAAAATCTGAAAATCATACTGTGCAGACAAATATTATCCTTTTTCTTCTTTTGCAGATCACACTAATTTTTCTTATATATATATACATATAAATTACTAAAAGGAAAAATGACAAAGCCAAAGACAAGATATCAGCTAGAAAAATAAAACCCGACAGAGAGGTTAGGTATATTCTACCTCTCAAAATGCAATATAAATATTATTGGTGATGACTGATGAGGAATTAATGGAATTTTTTTTTAAAAAAAAAAAGAAAGAAAGGAAAAGGAATCTTTCCTCTGCCACAAATGCAATAACAACAATCTGTTATACAATCTCTTTCCAATGTCAGTCTTTTCTGCAGAAAAATATCTCCTCAATTTGTACATCAACTAGAACTTTCATTTATTTCTTCTCTGAGAAAAAATAATAAAAAACCCCTTTTATAAAAATAATAAAATATTAATTTTTTTATGATACAACTTTCATGATATTTTTTTTCTCGCTTCTCTTTCAGACTTCTTCCTCTATAAGGTTTATCACTTTCTCTTGTTAATCAGTTGATTTTTGGCCATTTTTTTGCCAAAAACTACCTGAACTTTTTACTGCTCTTAGGATATTATGTTTATATTTTCAGTTTATGTCTATTTCTTTTCTTTTTGCTGTCTTTTTGACTTTTGTTGGGTTTATCCCCCTTTCTCTCAAATGAATCTATAAATTCATTTTGAAATTTTGATCACCATTGCACTTTCCTATCATAGTTTTTTGGTGGTGAAAGAAGTATATGAGACTTATTTGCTATCTCTCTTCTAAGAATAATCTAGATTTGAGAGTGTTGAATAGCTTTTATATAGCTATTTGAGGAGTTTCTCCTCCTCTCTCTTTGATTGGTTGTATGTTCAACCAATTCTT
Source organism: Mallotus repandus (assembly GCA_949671775.1). Taxonomy (NCBI): domain Eukaryota; kingdom Viridiplantae; phylum Streptophyta; class Magnoliopsida; order Malpighiales; family Euphorbiaceae; genus Mallotus; species Mallotus repandus. The sequence goes on from CATIWM010369003.1 coordinate 1,111, forward strand.
TGTGAATCTTCATATTTTATCAACCTTTCTTAGTTTTGAGTAGCAATATTGTGCTTCAAGGATTCAAAAATGGCCTGAAAATCTCAAGAAACCTCTACTATCAAAGATAATGAAGATGGAGAAGACCAACCATTGAGGGGGGCGGCCAGAAATTATCTATTGTTTTCTTCTTCTTTTCTTTTAATTGTTATTAGAGCATTTTTAAGCATACAAATATTTTGATGCATATAATAATTTTTTCAAGAATTAAAATTTTTAACTACATTTTTAAAAAAATATATAGTTTACAATAATTTATATCAATAATTTTTTACTATAATGTTTACTGACTTTGGCCAATAGTGTTATGTTTTAAAATTACTTTCAAAAATAAGTAATATATGCTTTAAAATAAATATTTTTTAAAAAATAATTTTACACTTTAAAATAAATTTGTAAAATGAAATATTAATTAATAAAAATAAATGAATATTTTAAATTTATTAAACTATTAATATTTAGCATTCACTGAATTCGATCCGAATAGAATCACAATAACAATAAAAATTTCTTAACAATTAATTTAGATCACGATTTAAATTTGAGTCAACTAATTCTAAGTTCCAACAATTGTTCGATATATATTTATTAATTATTAATTAACTTATGTTTTGTAACGTATATATTGAGTATAGATAAAAAAAATTTAAAAATTAATATGCGTGGCAAATTTAGTTAAAGAGTTCAAATTCGAATATTGCTTATGTATAAATAAGTATGGCCGTATGGGCAGCAGCAGGTATCCATCATCTCGATAATTAAGCTAGTCATTATTTTTTTATAAAATTTAATAACTTAAAACACATACAGCACAATAAATCATAAATCATCTAATAAAATTAAGCTAATCATTATATATATAATTAAAAATGTAATTTTATTTATATATTATAAGAGATTATAAAATTAGCCAAATAAATGGATGTACGAAGTTAGCTTTTCCTTAATAAATTAATCTAACTATATTAAAAGATAAAAATAAAATAAAATTACCAATAGGGATTAAAAAAAATCTTATGCTATTTTTAGGGGTGTACACGGGTCGGAAAAATTCGGGGATTTAAAATCTCTGGATTCGTACCAAATTTTGGAGATTTCAAAAATAAAATCTCCAGCACCAGTACAAAATTTTAAAAATTTCATACCGGTATCATCCCATTTTTCAGGATGGTTCGGTACAATATTTCAGTTCTTTCGGGACAGATTAGTATGATTCGGTTCAAGAAGGGGATCCGAAGATTTATATTATATAAAAATTTATATTATTAATTGAGTTTATATTTATTATTAAAAAATAAGAATGTATTAATTTTTGTTATTAATACAATATAAACTATTATTTGACAAAAAAATATAAACCATTAAAAAAAACATTATAGTTATATGTTTACACAGTATTATAGTTAAAAACCATTAAAAATACAATATAAATCATAAAAATAAAAAAATTTTGCAAATTATTATAGTTATATGTCTACCCAAATGGTTTTTATTTTATTTATTTGTAAGATCAATTTTTCTTTAATGAAAATGATACAATTTTAGAAAAAATTACTTTATTTTGATGATCTATTATTTAATTCATTGATTTTAAATAATATCAATAAGATTAGGTTACTAAAAATAATAATTAATAAATTATGAAATATAACAATAACAATATATTTTAATCAATAAATTATAAAATTTGAAATCATATATTCTTATTTTCATATTTTTAGTTTCAATTGAAATATAGTGGGTATTGCTTATTTTTACTTGGTATTGATAGTAGTAGTAGTATTAATGATAATTAATGATAATGAAATTAATAAAAATAATTTATTAACAACCTATTTATTATATTTTTAACACAAAATATAGTAATTTTTAGGGAAAATTACATTAAAAAAAATCTCAACCTTTGGGGTACTTTCAAATAAAATCCTATTAAATTTTTTCTTTCAAATATAACCACAACCTTTAAAACATTATCAAAAAAAACCTTCTTTGGATGACTGTACTAGTAACAGGAAATGAAATTGTTTTTTTATGATCCATGGGGCCCACTTCGATGATTGTACAGGTAACAGGAGATGAAACTGATGCATTTGCCCCCAAATTGATATTTTCTCCCCTCTAATTGAGTGTTTTATTTTGGATTAACAGACTATTTAGACAGATAAAAGTACAACTTAGTTATTATAACAAAAAACTCAGCATACTAGGTATATGAAATTTCAACTTAGTATACTATGTATATGAAATTTCAACAAAAAACTCAACATTACCAGTACAGTCATCCAATGAGGGCTTTTTTTGATAATATTTCAAAGGTTGTGGTTATATTTGAAAGAAAAAATTGGATAGTGTTTTATTTGAAAGTACCCCTAAAGGTTGGGGTTTTTTATGTAATATCCCATAATTTTTATCATATATTATTATACCTATGTTACTTAGTAATAATATATTATTTGATATTATACTAAAAAGTATATAATTGACTTTACAATCATTTATTAATATTTATACATTATTTATTAAATTAAAATTCGGTACTATATTCGATTTTCGATTCGGTATGATTTCGATATAGTTCGATACGGTTCTCGGTTCAATTTTTTGTAAATCTCCGGTACCATACCAAATTCATCAAAAAAATCAGTTCGAGGTTAAAATTATTTGGTTCGGTGGGGTTTTAATATCATTCGGTTTGGTATTTCGGTTTAGTTTGTTATTTTCTCCATCCCGTGTTCAGCCTTAGCTATTTTGCTAAATTGAAAGCGAAAACACCACTTGACAATACAACGCCCACCGTGGGGCTCGAACCCATGACCACAAGGTTAAGAGCCTTGTGCTCTACCAACTGAGCTAGACGGGCAACTTGAGTTAGGTGGGCTTCTGTTTAAGGCAAAATTAATACTATCTTAGGTTGATTCAAGGACTGAATCAAACCCTAAGCAAGCAAGCAAGCATAGGAGGAAAGAATGAGCCTCTTGAGTACTTCATTTATAGAGCAATTAATGGTTGCTACTATATAGTGTCTATTAGTTTTTTCAACCAACTATATATCCCATTAATTACTAACGTGCATGAATATTACTCCATATCTACCAAGGGGTACGTTGAATTAGGATCCTATAATGGTTGTTGATATCAATGAGCAAATTGCCTGTAAGACGGAGTCCAATATATACAAGTAATAAGCCACCTAAATCATCAATTATGATGGAACATTTTTCTATGAAGTCCCTGGTCTTAATTATATTAGGGTATAGTTTAACCATTGCAATAAATCATTATTGGAATTCCCCCACTTGCAAGCAACATATTGCTTCCCATCAAAATGCTTTTAGCTTCCAAATTGATCATAAGCTGGGTAGTTAACCCATTAGACATGTTCACTAGATTCCATAACACATGACACCATATAATATGTTCAATTCTGGGTTCCAATTCCAGCTATTGTTGCCATTATCACATAATCATATTTTTTTGCCTAAAAAATGATGGAATCAGCCCAAGCACCTTTTAATTGTTTTAAGAATGGACTTTATGTGAGCCTGATCACAATTATACAAAAGAAATGGATAGAAAAGAACAATTGGTTTTGTTGTCAGGTCAGGGTGACAACAGGAGCAATAACAGGTCAAGTCCCTTCTAACTTGAATAAAATGAATCAAATAAGAGTTGGTTTCACTGGAAAACCTTATCACCGGGATCAAGATAATAGACACAGGGTCTGATAAAAAGAGAGAATTGTATTATTGATTTGTTAAAATTATTGGAGAGCTTTTACAATACTGAGACTTTGGCTTTTATAAGCCCTTAAGCCTAAATAAATAAGGAAACATCTAATCAAGACATATTACCTAACTAGTTACAAGGAAACAAATCAAAATATAAACCTTCCTAAATTGATGTAAGAAAATAATATAAATTAAAGGAAAAGTAAAACATGTTATAAATGAAACTCCACCTACTTTACTTCAATATTCTTCATTTAAGCAACTGCATGGGCTTTTAAGAGTTAGTTAGACCTGTTAAATAGTGAGTCAATCTTCTGAAGCACATTTGGCCTATTGAGGGCTTCCGATAGGAGCTTGGGCCATTTAGGCTGATACAAATAATGCCCCCCAGAATCTGACTTGAAAACCGACTGAAAAGGAAGATTATGTCTGACAAACTAGCCTAAATACTTCCACTTAAACTACCGACCGAATTTTTCCATCGGTCTAACTTAATTTTTAATCGGTCAAAAATTAATCGATCATTAAAAACACCAAAGAATCCTATGATAGATTAAATTCATAAACAATTTTGGTATAACCAATATGAACTAAAATTTTATTTAATTGGCCTTGCATACTTGATGTTTATGGTCGAACATTCCATTTATATGGATTGGTTATAAAAAAACTTTTAGTACCATGCACTTGAAACCAAAATTCCATCAATCGGCCTTATTAATCATTTCTCAACCAATTATAATTGGACCAACCTCATGGCCGATTGTGCATATTAGTCTTATCTCTTTTTTTTTTTTACCAAAACCAACCACTATAGCCGTTGACACTAATACTTTTATGGCCTTTTGTATAATGGCCATCAACACTTCCTTGGACTTTTGTACCAACATGTAATGGCCACTCTTGTATGACCGAACTCATCAATGTTGCTTTAATATTTTGCATGGCTGAATAATCGATTTCCTTCTTTCCAATTGGCTATGGCTCATCTCCACGAACAATGAATTAATCCGTGCAATGAACATTAATGACTGACTAATGTGAAACTTGAAACTTCAAGCTCACTATTACTTTACATAATCGGTCTTAAAAGATTTCGATCATATTGACCAAGCATATAACAAATATATTTTGTATGATCGGCCTTATTACCATGGCTCATATTTTATTCTATTTATTTTCTTAAAGGCCGAATTCATAATAAATTTATTTTATTGATCGACCTTCACTTTAACACACTACTTGAATGCTCGAAAGTTTTATCATTAACTGATCTATGGAAGTCTTTAGTATTAGTCACACTAATTATATTAGATATTCCATTACCAATTAATACACATGACCGATCAATTATATATTCTTAGGATTTAATCGGTCAAAAGACACAATAAATCAGCTATGCAAGTGAATTTTTTTTTATATACAATGTACGGTCGATCAAAAGGGCGTTGAACAAAGTGACCACCTTCTTATGACCGAACAACAATAATTTGGTCTCTCAAATTTTCTTTTAATGGCCAAGAACTTAAATAGCATTGATATGCCCATTAAACTTGAATTTAAAAGAAACAAGCCAATGACCAATCATTTATCATTTCCATGGCATTTTATTGCTATTATTCAATCGGTCATTTAACATTGCATGGCTAACATCTCACTTAATGTTATTTGACCGATTTTTTTTTATCAACACAAGACAAACTTCATTTATCTTTGGATGATCGTGCCTAATCAGTCTTATTTACTTTTACGATGTCATCTCTATATATATACAAAGCAAACTAAAGCCATGGCCACAAAATACAATAACCCGATTCAATTATTTTATTCACTTGACCAATCTAATTTTCACGGCCTTTGCACCATTTTAATATCCATTTTCCAGGATGGAAATTATCACATGTTGTATGACTGATTAATACATTGCATGGCTTTTTCCATTAATTCTTATGGCCAATGAATATTAAACCATGGCCTTCATTATTTCAACATTCATGTCAAATTTTGCAAAGTTCAGCCTTTATATATATTGCAAAGTTTAGCCTTTATATATATAATCAAAGTCCATAACCGAACATTAACTCATGACCCTTATATATATATATATATATATATATATATATATATATAATGCATGACCGATCAAAAAGCCATTGACCAAAATGACTCATCTTCTCACGACCGAACAATAATAATTCTATCTCTCAATTTTTTTTTCTTTTAATATTGGATCAATCAAAAGTTCTCACAGACATGGTCCATTTTAATGATCAAATCCTATAGCATGCACTTAAATTCAACTAGCCTTTACTCAACTTTGCTAGCAAATTGGCTCTCTATGACCGATTAAATGTTTGACATAAAACCAAAGCAATGATCGATGTAATCACTTGTCCATGATCGATTAGCACATGTGAACTCAAATTTCTCTATTAGTCCCTCATGCACATGACTAATTATACTATTTTATTTTTAATCTTCCTTTTATTTCCATTCGGCCGATTAGTGGAACTCATAAAAGTTTTAGTTTTAAAACCTTTCAAGGCCGATTTAATAGGCATGTTAATTCTTTTTATTTATATTTCAATCGACCATGGACTAATTTTGAAGGGTTGGCATTATACCTTTCTCTTTGCATGTTGATTGCCTTTGTGTCTCATCCTCTTGCGTACATCAGTCAAAGAATGATCGGTCTTAAGCGGCCATATCAAATGCTAAGATTCTACACAGCATGCCCCCAAGCCTTTGAACTTGGTCCTCTTGAGCATATTGAATTAGAAGAGCAACCTTTCAAAGGGATCCTCCTTGTACATATTAGTTATGCGCCTTTGTATTTCACAAAACCATCGGTCACACCACCTTTTCTTTTTTACTTTATTACTTGCAACTTTTGGTCCCTTTGACTCCTTTTGGTACCATAGCTTCTTAAAAAAAATTTAGTGTGCGCTTGTACCCCTGCCACTCTCTTAAAGCTCTTAGTTTGAATGTCTTAGAATTTGACCGAATTTCTCTAAATCGGTCTTTTATTCGTCCTCTTAGATGTTGGAAGGCTTCATTGCAAGTTGGGGATATGACCAACTCTTCAATTGCTTTGGTTGGAATTTTAACTTCAAGGCAAGACCGACTCATCGGTCTATAAATAGGTCTTAAATTAATACTAACTTTCTCCAAGGCACCAATTATAAAACATTAATCGGTCTCAAGTGGCCTAAAATCATATTGATAAGGTGGTGCATCCATTTGAAATCTCTTAAGTGGATTTATTTTAAGCTCATCAGGTGCCCCCAGTTTTGTAATCCTACCATAATTTATAAAAGATTGATTAGTCTTAAAAGGCCTATATTCATAATGATAAGGTGATGAAGCCCTATCCATCTCATCATGTTTAATAGGTGCCCTCTGTTTTCTCACCAATTATATTGATCAAAGGTGAAGAAGTTAGTACCTGATCTCTAAGAATTTTCACCGATCAATCATCCTTCATCATTTGCTAACTTGCTATCCAGCCTTCTAAGAGTCTAAAATTTGCTATTTTGCCAGAATGAGAATCCTCTTCTTTGATCTTCATAAATTTGTCTAGGATCCTCTACAATCAGTCTTCCTTCAAAAATGGACACCAAACGACGTAAACCCGTATGTCTATTCATTGCTTCAAATCTTTCAATGAATGGCATAAGCATTTTAGACATTTGATCGATTGCATCTGTGAACCTAGAATGGTTCTCTGTTGAAACTTCACTTCTTGAGAGCTCCATATGTTCAATCTTCTATGATCTTGTATATACATGCATACAAATGTCCCACCGGACATGCCAAAAATATGTTTGGCCTAAAAAATGATGGAATTAGCCCAAACACCTTTTGATTGTTTTAAAAATGGGTCTGTGTGAGTCTGATCACAATTACACAGAAGAAATGGAGTAGAAAAGAACAATTGGTTTTGTTGTCAACTCAAGGAGACAACAAAGGGAAGAATAAGTCAAGTTTCTTCTAACTTGAATGAAATGAATCAAACAAGAGTTAGTTTCACCGAGAAACCTAATCACCGGGATCAAGATAAATAGACACAAGGTCTGATAAAAATAGAGAATTGTATTATTGATTTGTTGAAATTGTTGGAGAGATTTTACAATACTGGGACTTTGGCTTTTATAAGTCCAGAAGCCCGAATAAATAAGGAAACATCTAATCAAGACAAATTACCTTACTAGTTACAAGGAAACAAATCAAAATACAAACCTTCTTAAATTGATGTAAGGAAATAATCTAAATTAAAGGGAAAGTAAAGCATGCTATAAATAAAACTCCACCCACTTTACTTTTATATTCTTCATTTAAGCAATTGCATGGGTTTTTAAGAGTGAGCTGGACCTGTTAAATAGTGAGTCAATCTTTTGAAGCGCATCAGGTCAATTAAGAGCTTCCGATAGGAGCTTAGGCCATTTGGGCCGGTACAAACACATGTTCACAAACACCTCCTTTCTCAAATGTTCTGACCAAGTCAAGAAATCTGACATCAAAACTTTCAATATAAAACATCTGAACTTGGTTTGGTTGCTTAACAGGAACATTTCAGCTTTCACTTGCATAGAGACTTGCAATGGCCTATTTCACCTCTAACATGTTGTCCCTCCAGCATGGAAATAGGTCTCCAAGCTGAAGCAATTCTCGGTACAGTTGTTTTGGTAGGTCATATGAATGAAACATTAGAAAAGTACTATCAACTTTCTCTTTGGATTGTATCCCAAACATTGTTTCTAAATTCAATTTCAAGAGGGCCATACTGTGAGATAATAGAATGAAAAATTTCACCATTATATCAACTGAAAATATATAATATTTTAGCTCTATAAATAAAATTTTATTATTCATATACTGAATTTTGTGTGTATCTTTTTATGGAAAATTATCGGGTGGTGTTCTTACATTATATTGTATATAACAAAAATTATTTGTATTTGACCAACATTTGTTGGTTCAAGTGGCAAAAAGTTTGAATTCCTTTACAGTGTGTTTGATTCAAATGAATTCCACAAAATTTTATAAAATTTATTTGTAAATCTAAGTAAGTGTATTTGGTTTAAAGAAAATTTGTAAAATTCATTTTTAATTCTAATTTTTTAATTTTGTAAAATTACTTAATACTAAATATATTTTTATTGATGAAATGTGTTTGGTTCAAATAAATTTAAAATTTATTTACGAATAAATTCTATTTAAAATTTATTTGGAAATAAATGAAGGGGTTAGTGTGTATTGCACAAATGAATTCCATAAAATTTTATGGAATTTATTTGCAAATACAAGTGAATATGTTTGGTTTAGATGAATATTTGTGAATTCATTTGCAGTTCTAAATGTTAAAAATTTGTACAATTGAGTGTATCTATATCAATATCTAATAAAATGGTTGAAATTTTCAAATGAATTTCACAACTTTTAAGTTTGTATATTTAAATGACTAGAATACCTTCTCATTATTTTTATTTTCAAACATATCTATCTATTTGAAAGGGTAATTTTTTGACCAAAATTAAAAATTAAATTATTTTTTTTTTAACAACTAGAGATTAGGGGGAGGGAGAATTGAACTTAAGACCTCAATCTTATAATTTATAATATTTATCATTTGAATCACGAAACTATGAAATAATGATTAAATTAAAATTTACTTGAATTAATTTATACCAAATATAATATAACAAAATATGAAATTCATTTGAAATGAATTTCACAATTTAGTCATTTAAATCAAACACATTTTATTGATAAAATTTTATTTGAAAATAAATTTTATTTTGAATTCATTTAAAAACACAATGAATTTTTTTTTGAAATTAAACCAAATATAATGCTAAATAAAATTTTGGATTCGAGTTATATATAAAAAAAAATGTTAAGAGAATTTTATCCCCTAATAAATCCATTTGGTTCGAACTTTAGATTGATTGAAACTTTATAACTACTAAATACTGAATACATTAAATATAAAAATTTACTGGTGCTTCATAATTGATAATTGAAATGTAGAATTTTCCATGATAAAATATTTTACACAAAAATTAATAAAAAAACTTATACGAACGAGACAGCATTTTGAGTTTATATATATATATATATATATATATATATATATATATGATTGAGCAAGCAAATGAGTGCAATTAAATTCAAGTCTTTGGCATCTCTGCGTTAAGACCTGATTAGTTCAATATTTATAGCAGTTTATAATTGAAAGTGGCCGTGGATAATTGATAACTGATAATTTATAATTGTTAGTTAATAAACATAAATTATTTGGTAAAATTTATTAGTTGTTACTGTTAGGATGTCAAATGATTATTAAAAATATAATTTATTTATAAATATAATTTTATATATTTTTTATAAAATTTTTAAGTTATATAAATTATTTGAAAATAATATAGAATAATAAATAATAATTTATTGTCTTTAATTTCTATATTAGTAAAATAATTAATAGAAAATATTTAAAAATAAAATTTAAACTATAAATATTATTGTATAATTTAAAAAAAATAATTCTAGATATAAATATTATATTTAATCATTAATTATAATTTAAAATAATATTTATTTAATTATGAACTATAAAAATTAATTATATATATTTAATATAAATGAAGTTAGTTGTATTAATTATTTTTAATGAGGGTAAAATAGTTAAAATAAAAATAAATATAAATTATCAGCTGATATAAAAAAAAATTAAAATAAAATTTATTAAAATTGTTTTGAATAAAAATAATTATCAGCAACTTATTTTGAAATTTTACAAAATTATTGAATAACTGATTGAGGAAAATCTTTAGTAACTACGTCAATCAGCGAAATAAAATTTGCCTAGATACCTAATAAAGTGGGATTATTAAAAGAGATAAAAAAAATCAACGGTCAAGATAACATGTTAGGTAGGCGGGCTTAATGTACAACTGTACAGATTAAAGGCTCATGGTCCATATTAAGCAAGTTTGATATAAACAACGCACAGCAGTCATGGACCGCAAGTCCATGTTTGTTTCTATCTTTTTTTTTTGACGATTTTGTCCTCGGCAAATCGTCCTTATTCGGTATAAAAAAAAACCAGAACCAAAACCAGAACTGTCTGGTACAATCTCTATCCTCCCAAACAAGGCCCTGCAATTTTCTTAGCCCCAGCCAGGTCCAATTAGGGTTTTTCTTTAATTTATTTTTGTTCTTTGATTTTTTACCCTAATTTTCAAGCTCAAAACTTGAACAGCAAGCTCGAAGCTTTGAGCTTTTGAGCTAGCCCATTTACTTCGTCTTCCACCTCCAGTTTCTGCTGCTGCAGAAGGGAAAAAAAAAATCTTTTTTTTTTTTAATTCGAAATCATTTTCGCGGTTGTTCTTTTGCATTACTTGCACTTCAGATCTGATAATCAAGGTATGTTTTTTTATTTGTATTTGTTAATCCTAGATCTATCTGTTCAGATTTGGAGTATTTTTGTTTGTTTGAGTATAGTTCAATTTGCTGTTACACCCTTTTTAGGTTTTTGTTTTGTTTAATTTGTGGATTTAATTTAATTTAATTTAGTTCTTGTGCATGTTTAGAGGTACTGATCATTGTGATTATAATGTATAAGTAGTCCAAGTCTTGCACCTGAATTTTTTTTATTATTATTATTTAGCTAATTAGCTGAAAGTAGTCGCAGCAATCCTGTGTTAGATCCTTTTCATGGAGATTGAATTGAATTGCTTTGGAAAAAGTATCCAATAAGGTGCTCTTGTGAAAATTAGCTGTAATAACAACCTTATAAGGACTCTTTAAGTTTTTCAGAATCAGAACCTAAATACCTAGAAGTTTTACTATGTATGTGTTCGTTAATTTATTTTCTGTCATAATGCTATGAATTTAGATGGAAGACACTTGTCGAAATGCGAAAGAAGTTTTCTGAAATGGTTTGAAAGTGGAGGGTGAAATTGGAGTCTACTATCTGATTCCCGATCCTTTTTTTTTTAATTTTGCTCTCAGTTTTAAACACATTAACTGGATGCATTATGTGCATTTCATCATTCTTAGTTATTTAGATGTGTATTGTCCATCGAATATAGTTTCATGCTGATTTCATTGCAATAGTCTACCTTCAATTTTAAATTCTCATTGTCTTCCAAGCACTCTATCAGGATAAGGATTAAAGGGTGAGAGAAAACTATTTTGAATGCTTACTAGACATGCTGATTGTCATGCTTTTAAGTCCTATGATAATATGCCTGAATTCAGCACGGACATAATTCGGCACAAAAACCCTTCATATGCAGATGCTAAGCTGCCTGCTGAATTAAAGAAGAAAAAAAAGGCATAAAAAAGAACAAGCCTTCATTTACAATTGTCTCTTAAATGTCAACTATGCATTTTCTTAGCAACTTAGGGTTGGTATGCTTTTATGTTGATTTGAAGTGTGCATGAAATTTCCTTTTATTGGGACCTTTTCTCACCTTCATCCAAGAATGTAATTGTTGTTTTGCTCTATAATGTTGCACCATAATTTGTTCATCCCTTTTTAATTTTTTGCTGTAGGATTATGACTTCCATGGATATAGACTCTCCTACAACTCATAGTATGGCCATTACTCCTGTATTTCCTACTGATAACATTGAGGCTCCTATTTCTGAGGAGCAGCCCAATAAACGTAGGAGGAAGAAGTCAATTGTCTGGGAACACTTCACAATAGAAACTGTTGGGGCTGGTTGTATGAGGGCATGCTGCAAGCAGTGCAAGAAGTCATTTGCTTATATAACTGGTTCAAAATTAGCAGGAACCAGCCACCTCAAGCGACACATTGCCTTGGGGATATGCCCAGTAAGCCGTCAAAAAAATGAAGCATTGCAATCAACACCAGGTGCAAAAACTGATCCACCTAAGAGACGCTACCGTACAAGTCCTGTGTTTGGAGGCATTCCCTTTGATCAGGATCGTTGCAACCAGGAGGTAGCTAGGATGATTATACAGCATGAGTATCCATTGCACATAGTGGAACATCCTTCTTTCGTCGATTTTGTTAAGACTCTTCAGCCCCAGTACAATATGGCGAGTTTCAACACTATTCAAGGGGAATGTGTAGCATTGTACTTGAAGGAAAAGCAAAGCCTTTTGAATCTTATTAGTGGGATTCATGGACGTGTCAGCCTCTCATTGGACCTGGGAACTTCAAACTTTAACATTGGCTATGCTTTTCTAACAGGTCACTTCATCGATGATGACTGGAATTTACATCGCCAGGTCCTTAATGTCGTCATGTTACCTTTTCCGGATTCAGATTATGCCTTCCATCAAGCTGTTGCATCATGCCTATCTGATTGGCATTTGGAGAACAGGCTGTTTACGCTTACACTTGATGAATCCTTTTCAAATGAAACTATGACAGGAAATCTCAGAAGCCTCCTGTCTACTAGGAACCGACATTTGTTCAATGGTCAACTATTGAGAGGCAAATGCTATGCTCGTGTTTTAAGTCGTCTTGCACAAGATGCACTTGGAACAATGGGGGATGTTGTCAGGAGAATCCGTGAAAGTGTGAAGTATGTGAAAACCTCAGAATCACATGATGAGAAGTTTACTGAATTGAGGCAGCGACTCCAAGTCCCTAGCACAAAAGAACTCATCATTGATGATCTAACCAAGTGGAACACAACTTACCAAATGCTGGTGGCTGCCTGTGAATTAAAGGAGGTATTTGCGTGCTTGGATACCACTGACCCTGTTTACAGGATAAACCCATCAATGGATGATTGGAAGCAGGTGGAAGTTCTCTGTACATACTTAAAGCTTTTGCATGATGCAGCAAGTATTTTAACTGGCCCAACATATCCACCTGCCAATGCTTTTTATCATGAAGTGTCCAAAGTCCAATTAGAGCTGACGCATGCAGCCATTAGCCAGGACCCCTTTGTCAGCAACCTGACCAGACCTTTGAAAGAGAAGTTTGATCAGTATTGGAAAGAATGTTTCCTTGTTCTGGCACTTGCTGTAGTCATGGATCCGAGGTTTAAAATGAAGCTTATTGAGTTCAGTTTCTCTAGGATATTCGGCGAGGATGCTGGTATGTGGATCAAGATTGTTGATGACGGAATTCATGAACTCTTTCTTGAATATCTTGCACCAAATCTATCAGTGCAAACAAGTTACATGGAAACACAGAATGTAAACATCTCTCATTCTGAGATTTTTCAAGAGATGCCACCTCAAGAAGTAGCCCACCAGGGAGCACACTTTGAAGAAGTACCCCTGCAAGTGGTACATCCTGTACACGTAGTTCCTGAAGGAGCAAGCCTTCCAGGAGCAACCCTTGAAGAGACACAGCCTCATGAAATGATTACTCAAGTACGGCATAAAGAAGAACCTCCACAAGATCCATCTCCTCAAGTGATCCACCATAAAGTAGTTCAACAAGAGATGCACGCTCAATCGGTACAAGTGCAAGCATATTATTTTTCCTTTCCTTTTTTTTTATTTATTTTTTATTTTTTTTATTTTTTGATGTGAAGTAGAAGCTCATGAATTATTACTGCAGGAGGTGGTCACTCATGAAGTACTAGTGAAAGAAGAGATGCAGACTGAAGAAGGGCCAGTGAAAGAGATATACTCTCAGGAAGTACCACATCAGGAGATGGATAAGCGAGCTGTACCATTGCAAGAGACAGATGCTCAGGAAGTATTACCTCAGGAGATGCAAATTGAAGAATATTCTACTCAGGAGATGCAAACTCAAGAATATTCTACTCAGGAGATGCAAACTCAAGAATATTCTACTCAGGAAGTGCAAAATCAAGAAGTATTGACACAAGATATTCACTCTAAAGAAGAACCAACTCAAAAGATGCATGCTCAAGAAGAACTAACTCAAGAGACTCATGCCCAAGGGGTGCCGGCTGAAGAAACGCATGCCCAAGGGGTGCCGGCTGAAGAAATGCATGCCCAAGGGGTGCCGGCTGAAGAAATGCATGCTCAAGGGGTATCGGCTGAAGAAATGCATGCCCAAGAGGTGCGAACTGAAGAAATGCATGCCCAAGAGGTGCCGACTGAAGGAATGCATGCCCAAGAGCTGACAACCGAAGAAATGGATTCTCATGAAGTACCAACTGGAGAAATACATGCTCAAGAAGTAGCAACTGAAGGAATGCACACTCAAGAAATACCTATTGAGGTGATCAAGCCTGGAGAAGGGCACAATGAAGAGACTTACCCTCAAGATGAGCAAAATGAAGGGGTTCACCTTCAAGAAGGGCAGGAAAAAGAGATGCACCCTCAAGGGGGAGAGAACGGAGAGAGGCACCCTCAAGAAAAGATTGAAGAGAGGTACCCACAAGAAAAGACTGAAGAGATGCAGCCTCAAGTGCAGACTGAAGAGATGCAACCTCAGGTGCAGACTGAAGAGGTGCAGGCTGAAGAGGTGCAGGCTGAGGAGGTGCAGCCTCAGGTTCAGGCTGAAGAAGTGCAGCCTCAGGTTCAGGCTGAAGAGGTGCAGCCTCAGGTGCTGGCTGAAGAGCTGCAGCCTCAGGTGCTGGCTGAAGAGGTGCAGTCTCAGGTGCAGGCTGAAGAGATGCCTCGAGAGCAGACTGAAGAGATACAGCCTCAGGAGATGTATCTCCCTGAAGGACGGACTCAGGATATGCAACCTGACAAAGCACAGACCCAGGATATACAACCTCCTGATGCACACGATCAGGAGATGCACCTTACAGAAGCGCAGACCCAGGAGATGCACCTTACAGAAGCGCAGACCCAGGAGATGCACCCTACAGGATCGCAGACCCAGGAGATGCACCCTATGGGATCACAGACTCAGGAGATGCACCCTATGGGATCACAGACTCAGGAGATGCACTCTTCGGAAGCACAGACCCAGGAGATGCACTTTCCAGAAGAACAAACTCAAGAGATGCAGTCTCGAGAAGCAGAGGCTCTGAAGATGCAACCTGAAGAAGCAGGGTCTCAAGAGATGCATATTCAAGAAGTACAGATGCATGAGGCAAACCATCAAGTACTTCCAAGTCAAGAGGTGCACTCACAAGAATTACAGTTCCATGAAACACATCATCAAGAAGTTCCAAATCAAGAGATGCACTCCCAAGAATTTCAGACTCAAGAGATGCACTACCAGTCGTTCTCTGAAGAGATGCAAGCTCATGAAGTACACACACAGGATCTACCTCTGCTGACTATTGGAGATGGACTTTCTGATTTTGAGGTGTATATCTCTGAGATCACGAACAGCCAGCATCTGAAATCTGAATTGGATCAGTATCTGGATGAGTCGCTTTTGCCGCGGGTACAAGAGTTTGATGTATTGGCCTGGTGGAAACTAAACAAGCTTAAGTACCCGATTCTCTCCAAGATGGCTGCTGATATTTTGTCAATACCAGTATCTACTGTTGCAGCTGACTCTGTTTTTAACACTGGAAGTAAAAAGATAGACAACTACCGGAGTTCACTACGACCTGTGACACTTGAAGCCCTTGTTTGTGCTAAAGATTGGCTTCAATTTGGACCATCAGCATCGACATCGGAAATGTCTAATGCACTTGTGAAAATGGAGTTTTAGATATATAGGATTTTATATTCAACCTGTGGCATAGATTCTTAGATTCCGTTTGGTTTTTAGGCTTCTACTTTAGACGTATTTTTTTGTGTTTGAACTCTTATCATGAAATGCTTGGTAGGGATTTTGTTTTGCCGTTGGACATATTAGTGCTAATCTTGGAATCAGGAAATCGCTTACCAGTTATCAGTGCTATTTGTGTTGTGTATCGGCCTATCTTAAGCCTTATAGCTTTCAAATATGCAGATGCCCCAATCCTGGGGTACTTTTTAGACTCTTATTTTGCTTTGTCACAAAAATCATGCCTTTTTCCTTTTAGGTGTTTTATTTTCAGTATATATATATATATATTCGGTATGCAGATTGCCTGCCCCAAATTCAATTGCAGGAAATGCTTGTAATGTTTCTATGCTTGGAATGGTAAAAATTTCAGCTTTCAAGTGAATATTATTTATTGATGGTAAACTTGCATGTGGGTCTGAAGCTGCTGCTACAATCCTTCTGGTTTTGATCTTCAATAACAATTTTACACTTTTTTTTTTTGACATTTATCATCTGATGTTTGGTCATCTGCTTTCAGTGCCTTCTCAATGTCTCTGATAGGTCCATGTTACCTAGGAATTTGATGAGTGAGTAAAGAGAAAACAAAGGTTTAATTATTTTTGGTTGGCGGATAGGTCATTATTTAGTGTGTAAAAAGACGCCTAGGCCTGACCTTGAGATGTGCAATGACTCTGCAATAGTCGGAAGCTCTTGCTGATTTCTTAAACAGTGGAAGCTTTTGCTGATTTCTTGCAAGAGAGCAAATAATGATAGATCTCCAACAGGAGCAGTGCTGATTTCAGGCCTTCAAAGCCTCACATCATGCAGTTGCCTGCAGATAAGGCTAGCAGACATTTCTGCATGCAGGCAAATATGGTTTGAAGTTTTTGTGATTATACAGTGGTAGAATTTCAAAGCTCACGTGAACATGAAATTTTAAACTGGACATCACTGAAAAGTATCCATGGAAATAGAAGGGCACTTAGGAATGTGAATTAACTCTATCTTTCAAGTGCATGTGGGATAAAACTTTTGTTTCCTGCTGTTGCAGAAACAGAAGGTAAGGCTTCCGCAATAAAGAAGTATTAGGAAAGAAATATTAGAACAAAATCAATCAAATGAATTATATGACAGCAACACTTGCTTCTACTTTCATTTCGAAACATGAACTTGCTTCTAATTCATTCTGTTCCTGGTAGGCCTCTTGATCACCAGCATCTGGGACATATCCTGCTCGCTTCATCTGCTCTGTAAGCATCTTCAATAGTAAATAGATCTCTTTCCTCTTGGGGTGTCTTTTATCTTTCACCATGAAGACGTGCACATGACCCAGCGTTTCAATCCAGCTGCAACCAGGCTGTTTGATAACTCCCTGGCGCTTCATGAATTTTCTTACTTTTACAACATCCTTCCATCTGCCAAGCTCAGCATACATATTTGAAAGAAGAACGTAAGGTCCTGAGTTTGTGGGGTCAATTTCTAATAGCTTCTCGGCGACATATTCCCCCAAGGTAATGTTGCGATGAACTTTGCAAGCACTAAGCAATGACCCCAAAATAACAGCATCAGGCTGCATAGGCATTGTCTCTATCAAATTTTTGGCTTCATCAAGGCAACCAGCTCGACCTAGTAAATCAACCATGCATGTATAATGGTCCTTCGATGGTACCAAACCATATTGCTCAGTCATTGACAAAAAATAATGCCGACCCTCTTGCACAAGGCCTGCATGGCTACAAGCACATAGAGCACCAATCATAGTAACATGGTCCGGTTTCTCTCCAGATGCCAACATTTTCTTGACTAGTCCAAGGGCTTCCATCCCATAACCATGTTGAGCATACCCTATAATCATGGCATTCCATGAGACATAATCCTTTTCCACCATGTTTTCAAAAACTCGATACCCTTCCTCAACCGATCCACATTTTACATACATGTCTATGAGGGCATTCCCCACAAAAACATCAGAATCCTCACTAGATTGAAACCATAATCCATGCTTCAAAACATGAGCATGCGCTTGTCTGCCAAGTTGCATATCAGCAAGATTTGCACAGGCATTCAATAGGTTCCCAAAGGAGTAGTGAGTCGGCCAGATAGCTTCTCTCTTTAGCATGCGGAAGAGTCTAAATGTCTCTTCATTCTCTCCATTCTGTGTATACCCTGCAATAAGGGCATTCCAGGAGACTACATTTCTCTCCATCATCGTTGAAAATAATAATCTTGCAGCTTTAACACTGGTTGTCTTAGCGTAACCACTTACCATAGAGGTTTCAGACACCACATTCCTAATAGGCATCCTATCAAAAACACATCTAGCTTCATTAATTCTACCACATTTAGCATACATATCAACCAGTGCATTACTTAAAATAAGATCATCTCTAAATTTATTGCATTTAAAAACACAAGCATGAATTTCTAAACCTTGTTTAAGTGCAGCTAAGCTTGCACAAGCACTGACCACGCTAGCCAGAGTAACCTCATCTGGTTCAAACCCACTCTCCATCATCCTCATAAAAATATCTAAAGCTTGCTTAGCTGGACCATTTTGTTCGTAACAAGTAATCAAGCTATTCCAAGAAACAACATTCTTCTCCATCATCCCATCAAAAACCCTTTGAGCATAATCCACAAACCCACATTTCGAATATATATCAATAAGAGCAGAACCCATGTAAACATCCAATAAGAACTGAGATTTCAACATCAAACCATGAATTTGGGTGCCCATTTTGAAGTCCTTTAATCCTGCACAAGCACTAAGGCCACTACCAAACGTATACTCATTAAGCACAAAGCCTTTCCTATGCATCCTAACAAAAAAATCCAAAGCTTCTTCAAATCGATCATGCTGTGCAAACCCAGCAATCATAGAATTCCAAGAACACTGGTCAGGCTCAGGCATAGCCGCAAACAGCCGGGCGCCCTCATCGAGAAAACCAGACTTCACCAAGGTGCTAACAATGGCATTCCAACTAAAAATATTTCTTTCAAGCATTTTATCAAACACCCTACGCGCACCATCATAAGAACCACACTTCCCATAAACATCGATGAGTCTATTCTGTATAAAAACTTCATAGGCGAACTGGGTTTTGATGATTCGAGCGTGTATGCGACGTATATCGCGTAAAGACTTGGAATTGAGGCATGAATCCAGGAGTTTTGCAAAGGGTGAGGAATCAATAAAAGAGAGATCACCAACGATCCGTTTAACAAAACCATGTCTGCTCATTCATTATATTTGAAGAGGAAGAAGTTAAATGCTCACGTAGTTGAGGAATTCCAATCTGGATTTTAAAAATTTTGGCTTCCCGCGTTTTATTGCTAGCTATTCCCTATCCGCTGAGGTTAAAGATATGGTTAATATTAACCCAATATGGATAATCATTAATGTCAGCACCCGACAGCAACAGTTTGAGAACTGCTAAGTGACTCTTAGAGCTACCGATTGTAATTGGGGGAAAGGTACAATATGCACTCAGGGTTTGTGCTTGAGAGCACTTTGACATTTCGTTATTATTTTTTTTCAATCGGAACTCTATATTTAAAAAGTTAAATATATTAAAAAATTACTGATTATAATCAAATAATAAAAATTTAATTTTAATGGATATTAACAAATTAAACTGATAATTTTTTAGAAATATATATATAACCTAATTGTTAAATTTTAAAAGTTTTTTAACCTATAAAATAATTTTTTTACATTTTTCTTAAATTATTAAAAATTATAAAATTAAGTGATATAAATTTCAAAAAATGACCAAATTTATTCGTTAATGTAAATATCAAATTAATAATTGACCTAAAATTTAATTTTAATGGATAAATAAAAAATTTTAAATTTTATTCATTAGTTTTAATTTTTAAATTTACACAATAATTTTTAAACATACACAATAATTGATAAATAAAATTTTTTATTCAACTATTAAAATTAAATTTTAGGTCAATTATCAATTCACTATTTATGTTAACGAATAAATTTGGTCATTTTTTTGAAATTTATATCACTTGATTTTAAAATTTTTAAAAATTTAAGAAATTTTTTTAATAATTTAAGAAAAATGTAAAAAATTATTATAGGTTGAAAAAATTTTAAAATTTTAAAATTTAATAATTAGGTTATATATATTTTTTAAAAAAAATTATCAATTTAATTTGTTAGTATCCGTTAAAATTAGGTTTCTATTATTTTATAGGATTTAATTGTACTAAAAAAAGTTATTGGATTTGATTATAATCAGTAAAGTTTCAATATGCTCCACTTTTCAAACGTTGAGTTTCGATTGGAAAAAAAAAAATACGGTGGTGCCAAAGTGCTCTTAGGGCACAAATCCAGAGTGTAATTTGTATCTTTTCCTGATTACGGTGGTGCCAAAGTGCTCTTAGGGCACAAATCCAGAGTGTAATTTGTATCTTTTCCTGATTGTAATTAAATACAATTCAACATATATATATATATATATATTAATTGATATTTTTATAAAACTACTATATAAATATTATTCTTATTATTGCAAATACCTTTATCATATGACAAATTAGCAAAAGAATAAGATAAAATTTAAAAATAAATAAATAAATAAATTCAAGGTGGGAGAGCGACCAAAGTCCACTGGCTACTGGCTCACAGTCACAGCGCAGTGAGTGTTCTGTTAGTGCTTTGACAATGGCATTGGCAACTCTAGCTGGCTGATCAAAACTCTCATAGGCCATAGCTACTTGTGTCCTATGCCAATTTCATTTCTTTATAAAACCCACTTTTTCTCTATAAAGTTCCAATCTTTGATCTTCAAGAAAATGATCTCCATGGCTGCTTCTGTCTCTTCTCCTAACTTATCTACGCCTGCCCATATTTCTTCTCTTGAAAACCCACTTTTTTTTCTCTTCCAAAATTGTAAATCCATGGACCAACTCAAGCAAATTCACTCCCAAACAATTAAAACTGGCATCATATCCAGACCCACTATTCAAAACAAGATATTTTCTTTTTGTTGTACTCAAGAATTCGGAGATATGGATTATGCGCGACAATTGTTTGATACAATTCCTGAACCAACTGTCTTCCATTGGAATACAATGTTGAAAGGGTATTCCAGGATTGATTGTCCTAAACGTGGGGTTTCTATGTACTTAGACATGTTAAAGAGTGATGTTTTGCCTGATTGTTACACCTATCCATTCTTGATAAAGGGTTTCAAAAGACATATTGCATATGAATGGGGGAAGGAATTGCATTGTCACGTGGTGAAATATGGACTGGATTCTAATGTGTTCGTTCAAAATGCATTGATAAATATGTATTCTTTGGGCGGTTTAATTGATATGGCTCGTGGGATTTTTGATATCAGTTGTAAGACTGAAGTTGTCACTTGGAATGCTATGATTTCTGGTTACAATAGAATAAAACAATATGAGGAAAGTAAGAAGCTTTTTTATGAGATGGAGAAGAAAAAAGTGTTACCTACATCGGTTACTCTTGTTTCAGTATTATCAGCTTGCTCTAAATTGAAGGATTTAGAATGTGGGCAGAAAGTTCATAACTATGTTTGTGACGATGTTATTGAGTCTACTTTGATAGTGGAAAATGCGTTAATTGACATGTATGCTGCATGTGGTGAAATGAGTGTTGCACTTACTATTTTTGAGGAAATGAAGAACAGGGATGTGATTTCTTGGACTACCATTGTTACTGGATTTGCAAATATAGGACAACTTGATATAGCTAGAAAGTATTTTGACCAAATGCCAGAAAGAGACTACGTCTCATGGACTGCAATGATAGATGGATATCTTCAAGTTAATTGCTTCAAAGAGGCTTTGATGCTCTTCCGTGAGATGCAAACTTCGAATACAAAACCAGATGAATTCACCATGGTTAGCATACTTACAGCCTGTGCACAACTTGGGGCGCTAGAGCTAGGAGAATGGGTTAGGACTTACATTGACAGAAACAAATTGAAGAATGATGCCTATGTGGGAAATGCTTTGATAGACATGTACTTCAAATGCGGGAATGTTGAGAAAGCACAAAGCATTTTTAACGATATGCCTCTGAAGGACAAATTTACATGGACTGCCATGATTGTTGGCCTTGCCATTAATGGACACGGTGAAGAAGCTCTTGATATGTTTGTCCAAATGCTGAATGCTTCAGTAATTCCTGATGAGGTAACATATGTTGGTGTTCTTTGTGCTTGTACTCATACTGGCATGGTGGATCAAGGAAGAAAATTTTTTGCTAGCATGACCTTGCAACATGGAATTGAGCCAAATGTGGCTCATTACGGATGCATGGTCGATCTTCTTGGACGATCTGGACATCTAAGAGAAGCTCAGGAATTTATAAAGAATATGCCCAGGAAACCAAATTCTGTTGTTTGGGGAGCTCTTCTTGGTGCCTGCAGGCTTCATAAAGATGCAGAAATAGCTGAATTTGCAGTTAAACAAATGCTCAAGTTAGAGCCAGATAATGGGGCCGTTTATGTTATTTTATGTAATATATATGCAGCTTGCAATAAACTGGATAAGTTGCGAGAATTAAGAAAAGAAATGATGGATAAGGGAATCAAGAAAATCCCTGGTTGCAGTCTGATTGAAATGAATGGTGTTGTCCATGAATTTGTTGCTGGAGACCGAGCTCATCCTCAAACTAAAGACGTATATATAAAGTTGGATGAAATGGCAAAAGATTTAAAATGTGCAGGGTATTCACCCGACACTTCTGAGGTGTTTCTTGACATAGGGGAAGAAGATAAGGAGAGTGCACTTTTCCAGCACAGTGAGAAGTTGGCTATGGCATTTGGGCTCATTAATTCTGGACCAAAAGCCACAATTAGAATTGTGAAGAACCTTAGAATGTGTGTAGATTGTCACCGTATGGCAAAGTTGGTGTCGAAGGTGTATGATAGAGAAGTGATTGTCAGGGATCGAACTCGTTTCCATCATTTCAAGAACGGTTCATGCTCATGTAAAGAATATTGGTGAGGTAATTGAAGTGGCAGACTGTTAACATACTAATTTAATCATTTTTTTAGTGTCTGATGTTGGAAAGTGGGTTGCTTGAATCTGCAGCTTGTATATTATTCAATAAATAGATAATGAATCCTAGAAAAAATTTGTACTACATGTATTCCCTGTCGCACCAAATAATGTAAATCAGAGGGCCTATTCGCCATATCAGGTTTGGTGTGTATGGCCTTTATTTTGCCATAACAAGCTTGTTGCGAGCAACTCTGGTAATTCCAAATGTCAATTAACCCATAATTACCAAGAAACAAATGTGTTGATGCTCATCTGGTCCCTGAGATATTATCCATTTTGAAATTGCAGAATGGACAAATATCAGGCAAAAACTTGATACGCAATTTTTAGCTATAGCTCCTAGAGCAATATCTTCGTTCCAGCCATGGATTACTTACAACAGAATTTAGCAATTAAAGCCCAGAAATCTTACGCAAATTGTCTGTCATAAAACAAACAAATCTCCTTCCCCTAACTCATGATTTTTCTCTGCTACTATCTCAATATTTTACAACCATATGTGAATTCCAACTGCTCAAGTCAGAGTGAATAAAAATGACCATCACACTCCAAAGCTAGACACAGGTGGTTAATCAGCCTTCTTTCAGTTCGATCCGGGGTCAACTACAGGAAGTCTGCAATGTAGACTGATAGATTTGTCCATTTGATGCGTTCCAGGAATGAAGAATTGGAATATCACTGTCAAGCAAGCACCCTGACCAACAATCCCATAGAAAGTACAGTCTGGCTTGGCCAGATGACACTGGAGACTCTTGGAAAAGTGCCTTACACTAACTTGAACAGACTGAGCATCTCCCCTTGAAACTGCCCTTTCTAATCTTGTCTGAGCACTCAAATTTTGGTCCTCACATGGAGCTTGTGCCTTTTCTCCAATCACCAACAATTTACGGAACTCAGCCCCAAGTGTAATTAACGTAGTTGAAATTTGCATGTGGAGATCCCCATATTTGCTTATGGAAACACTTAGCAAATCACCAACATGCTTCATCCTGTCCACATAATTCTGCAACTGATTCAAATCTGGAACTTGAACCAGAGTCTGAGGGAGGTCCTGAGCCATATCAAGAGCATTTTGAAGTTCCAGGACCTGAGCTCTAGACAATGGTTTTGAGATAGGTACATCCTGAATAACAGCAGATTTATACCCCTTGGTTTCAAAAGTCAGAAAAGGCATTGGCTGAGTACAATTTGGTGGCAGCTTCTTCACCAATTTGATCTGGAGTCGATTTGCAGCAGGCCCACCAGCACCAAATTCACTGCATATACTAACACTGCTGCGAACAGCACGTTGAAGAAGAGAAATATCAATGGAAAAAGCAATACGATCCTCATTCTGGCTGGAAATGCGATACTCATCAAAGAGAGCCTCTTTGCGAAACTGAGCAATGCATTGAACACCATCGCCACTGAGAAGGTTGTGAAGGAAGATAGCATGGTCTCTCGTAAGAAAAAGGTGGCACACCTTCCCCATTTTATCTAAAGCAGGCAAGAACCTCCTTTCCAACAAACTAACACCATTTTCGGTGAGATACGCCTTGAACTTCATCCCTCTCTGCTATCAGCACTGCCAAAAAACAACCAATGCACTTCCGTGACATGCAATCAGACTGATAGAAGGAGCTAAAAAAAATAAGAGTAAAACAAATAATTAGCGAATGCAGGCACGAAAGCAGGCAGATTCCGGAGATACTCGGCAAGCTTTTGAAAAAAAAAAAAATCTTGTCAACTATCAAAAATCACCAGTCCAAATTAATAAATCGAAGGAATGTAGGGCAAAAAAGTCCGTCACTTCGGCTGCAAAGACTAGAGAGCAGCAAAGCAAAGCGGCCATGGAGGAAGCCCCAAATGTTGCTTATTATGCGCCGAGCGTACTATTGTGCGCCGCGATTTTTAAGGGAAAAAAAAACTCTCCGCATTTGATCATGTATGTAAGAATTCACCAGTCAATGGCGCTGTTTGAACTGAATCGAATTTTTGTAAAGTCATGCAAATTGTAATTTGAAAAAAAAAAGTGCAAAATTAAAGTAAAAGCATAGAAATCGCAAGCTACATAAGTTATATTCGGCCATGTAAATTGTGGATTTTCTCAAGAACCAAACGGAAAATCAGAGTTCATGATTAGGGATTTAGAGGCTTACCTGCTTTAAAAGGCGAATGTGAAAATGGCGCCACACTGAGATCGCAAGGTACTTGAAAATGAAAAAGGAGGACTTATGGGAAGAAATGGAATTTTCAAAACAAGGACAACCTTCTGGAAATAAAACAGTTCCCTGAGGATAAATTTGTAATTATTTACTTTTTTTTTTCAAACTAAAAAATCTATTTATTTTACTGTATCCGATTCAAATTAATAGAATTATTTTATTTTATTTTTGCAAATAAATTGTTATTATTATTTTTAAATTGAAAGATCAAACCCTTAATTTATACATATCTTACACAAAACTATATCATTAAACTACTCAATTTTTAAAAATAAATTATTATATTAGAACATAATTAAAATTTATTTAAGGTACATAATTTGATTTTTGCTGTCATCGATTTAATTGTCCATACAGTTTATCGAAATCTAAATCATATAACCTCCATATTAATTAAAAGAAAAGTGTATGTATATGTATATATTAAGGCATATCCAGCATACCACAAAATACATGAGCATGTGTCTTGAAAGTAAAACGGAGAATAGTCTAAATAAGAAATGAATAACCCATATTTAAGCCTCTAAACTTAGATACTTTATTTTATTTAATCCTTAAACTTTTATTTTGTTTTAAAAGACGCTCAAACTCTTATTTTTATTTAGTTTAAGGACAAATCTAATAGCTCTATTAAAATTTGAAAATGAGCTGAAGAAACTGTTAATTCAATAGCCACGTGGGTTTTAATGCCAGGTTGACATGGACATAGAATGAAGGTGATTGGGATGAATAGCTGAGTTTATTTTCATTTTAATAGGCTGTGTCTCTAGATTCTTTTGTTAGCAATTCCTCCTCCTTTTCCCATCCATCGCCGCCGCCACCTCCTCCTCCGTTCGCCGCCTCAACTCCTAATATTAAAAGTTTGATTCAATCAGTCATAGGAGGAGGCAACGGCCAGAAATCAAAATGGCTCGTGAGAAGAACATGGAGAAGCAAAGAGCGGCTACTAAGGGAAGCCAGCTTGAATCTGATAAGAAAGCTATGAGCATCCAGTGCAAGGTATACATGTAGACTTTCATGTGTACCACAACTGAGGTGAAGTGTCGAAAATAATTATCAAAAACAAAAATAAAGGAAATTTAATGGCGGTAAAGTTTCAATCAATTCACGATTTAAGGTACTTTCCTCTTCTCAAAAGGAAATTGTTATAGAGGATCCAATGGTTGGAGTCAATTCTTATTATGAAGTCAACAAGAATGAAATGGTGAGGAGCCTAACTTTTTATAAAAAAACTGAATGGAGAAAGATTGCAAATGAGGCTGCTCGGCCATCTGAAACCTTGCCTAATGTTGGAGCGGAATCAAACGGAAAAGTAGATCGTGGGAAGACTTTTATCAATGAACAACACCCACAAAGTAACACTAACTTGCAAGTACCACAAAGTAATAAAACCTGTTAGTATAGATGTGCCCCAGTGCCATTCTTGTAATGTCATTTCATGCTACTTGATATGAGATATCAGAATAGACATGTGGATACTCATGTGATGGGTGGATCGAACAATGACGTTAGATTAGTGATTGCGAGGATATTCACTTATAATCAATAATCACAATCTAGATCATAATGGTGCATATAGTCCTTTGACCTAAGGTGACACGGTCATCCACATTTGAGTGGTTAGAGTTTATTGTGGCTTACATACTTGTGTTATTCATACATGGGAATATGGCGTGTGGTGGCTCTAATCAATTAAATATAAGGATGAGTGTTCAACCAAGAAGGGATTTATTACCTAGAGTGAACTAGTATAGATCCTATGCTATCTAAGTTTGTTCTTAATGAATAAGTTCCTGGCTAGGACAAACATAACACAGTCTGAAAGAGTTTCAGTGCTAGAAAGTGTTTATAGTATTAGTTATATTTTTATCAAGAATAACTTGAGATGAGGTCATATGATAAAGCGATTACAGTTTGATTAAACCTTGACTCTAGGTTTTATTGGGATCTTTAAATGAAAGAATTTTAGTTCATGGTAATTATGACCAAAGGGTTCATGTGAATCATCATATGCATTCATTTCTAATTGGGTAGTTGTGATATCGATGCTAGAGGTCACTCACAACTTATGAGAACTGAATATATATAATTGGGATTTTCACATTTAGATTTGAAAGAGTTTCAAGTAATATCAAGAATTGATATTATATTCTTATTGCCAATTAGACATGAACCTAGTAAGTCACACTTAAAAGAGTTTTTTCCATATCACCCTATTAATCTAATTATTGATTAAAGAGTTTAATCAATTAATTAAGATTAATTAAATTAGATTTATACTTTGAGCAATGATTCTAGCATATCATGAAATCTAGTAGGAGGTAGTGAGTTTCATGCTACTTGATAAGAGATATTAGAATAGACATGTGGATACTCATGTGATG
>CATIWM010369010.1:0-11453 GCA_949671775.1 Mallotus repandus
TCAGTTAATATTCAATAATTTTAGCCAATTTTAATATAAAAATTCTAATAAATTATTTTAATTTAATCAAGTTAATCAATTTTAATAAAAATATTTATCTAATTAAAATTAAATGAAAATTATTAGCATAACAATAAAAAATTTAAATTCATCACTAATATTTTATTAAATTTATAATAGAAGTTTATTTGTGCGATTGGTTAATTTTGAAATTGATAAGTGAAATGAACCAAAAAGGTAAAGTTCATAGGTGAAAGGTTTGAAATGAATGTCCATCTGGACTTATACAAGCTATATCATCGCACGTCCTTCACACGCGTTTTGTGATGTCTGATCATAGGTGAAATAGGTTAAAAATAAAAGTTTATATGTATTATTGGTTAAAAAAAAGTTAATATGTGAAATGGATTAAAAGGGTAAAATTCATGGGTAAAAAGAGGTATTTGGCCAATAAATCAACCTGGGTTTGTTTGGGGTTTTTGAATTATGTTGTCAAAATCAACATAAAAGCAACTATTTCACATGCATATGTATCTCTAACACTAAAATCATACCCAAAAGCACCACAGTTTCATTGAAATTTCTCTAATTAACGGTAAAAAGAGAAAAACAACAATCATAAACAAACTCATTTGGTGTCTTTTGTGCGTGAGAGGGAGGATGGACCATGTCGCGAGAGGACAGATGAGAAAAATTGTTGGGTGGCCTGGTGACTTGGTGATGGAGTTGTTGGCGCAATATTGGATGATCAACGATTACATGAAAGAGAATATTGGTGAGAAATAAAACCAACAAAATTTTTAAAAAAATACAAAAGAAGAAAAAGACAACGAGTGCGTTGTTGAGATACAAATGGGACATGGAGAAAAATAATTTGTTAAAAAAGAGATACATGTAATTTAAGAAAAATGAGATATTTTTATTATTTGGATGTGTTTTTGGGGTTGAAGATGGAAAAAATCCTATCCTAAAAGAATAACCTATAATTCTGGCTGTCTTGATGTTTGAGTCACATCTTTTGATCAAAGAGACTATGTGGTCCATTATTGGAATCATGCATTGGGTAGCATTACCTTGATTTGTATAATTGTATCTACTTATTTGTTGATTTGCTTTCCAATCAAAAATTCAAAATGATTCATGAGTTTGTTTAGTTTTGAAAAATATATTTTTTTTTTCTAATTTTTTATTTTTTAAAATAGAAAATAAAAAATTATATTTATTTGTTATTTGTTATTTTTTTATTTTTTATATTTTTATAGATATTATTTTTAGTGAAATTTACTTTTATAACTTTTTAATTAATATATTATTTTTATTATGATTCATATGATTGTGCTTAATATTAAATTTATTTATTTTACAAATTTTTTTTAAATTATGCACATTTAATAAATTTTAATAAATTAACTTATTTAAAAAAAATCAATATGTCCATTATGTATAATAGAGTTTAAATTAAAAACTTATATTTTATAATAATTATAAAATATTTATAAACTCATTCATATTTAATTAATTTCAATTTAAAATCATGAGATTGTAATGTTGGTGGAGGTGGTGGTGGTGGAAGACGAGGAGGTGTTGGAGGTTGGTAGTCATGGAGGTGGAGGTGGACGTGGTGGTGGTGGTGGTGGTGGTGAGGTGGAGGTGGTAGTAGTAGAGGTTGTGGTGGTAATGGTGGTTGAGAATGTTGTAGTCAATGTTAAAAGAAAAGTTTAGAAAATATTTTTTATTAGTTTTCTAAAGTCTTTTATAATTTGAAAAATTTGAAAAATAGTTTTCTGGTTTTCTAAAGTTAGAAAATATCATGACTAAAAAATAATTTCTATTTTTCAATTTTCTTGAAAAAATATTCTGAAAAACATGTCTTGTTTTCCAAAACTAAATATGCCCTAAAGTTCTCTACTTTTCATCAGACATTCTTTCAAAAAAAAAAAATCATCAGAAATGGCATTAATCAAAGGCTTAATTCATTTTTTTGTCTTCTATACTTTTATTTTTAAATATTGAGTCCCTACACTTTTATTTTGGCTAAGGCGGCTTATTTACATGCTAACCCCTCTCTATGGGCTAGTCCCCTAAAAAAAAATTTAAAATTAAAGACCCAATGTATGATAAAATAAAAATATAGACACTTAATATATGTCAAAATGTCAGGACTCAATGTATAAAAATAAAAATAGAGGAAGAAATTTAGAAAGAAAAAAAGTGCAGGGGCAAAAAAAAGAGGTATGCATTAATCAAACATACATAATGCTTCCCATTGAATGTTTTTAGTGGCACATGTTAGTCTAAAGTGTTGTGGAAAATTTGTGATTCACATAAATTATTAGCAAATTGAAATTATTTAAAGACAATGTTTAAAATTTTTCTTACCAAATAATTAATCAAAAAGAATTATTTTTTATTAAAATGTTTGATATAAAAAAAATCCAACTGTCTATTTTTTCTTTTAATTTTTAATTTTTTGTTAAAATTTTTTATATTAACCACTACTAATCAATTTTTAAATTGATTATGATCTCTAATTACTCAATGCTCTGATCTACTTATTTTTTGATAAAAACTTTTAAAATTTTAGCTTTAAATATCTTTAACGGAATTTTGGTCATTTTCTTTTGTAGAGTTTGTATCTCCCAATTGTGATATTTATACAATTCAATTTATTCGAAAATCAATAATTAATTTATAATTAAATAACTATTGAGTGGAGTGTGTGAATTGTGGAGTTAGTTTTGTTAATACGATTGAAGAATATTAAAAAAATATTATTATTTGAATCAAATTTTATTTTGATACTTTTTAATTGTATTATTATTGTCATTATTTTCATTAAGAGATATTTTTAATTTTTAATAAATAAAAAATTCATTTTTATAAAAAAATATTTTCCTTGTTTAAAATTTTTAAAAAATTTTCTTAACCACTAAATCCAAAACACATAAGATTTTTAATTCAATGATTCGAATCGTTTAGAAAAAAAATTATGAATAATGGAAGTGGAAAAATAAAAGGAAACGGGTCGAACCAAAGAGACAAACCATGTGCCAGAGCAAAAACCATGGGCGTATGTAGAGATTTATCCATTAAGAATAATTTACACATCATTTATTCCTTAATTACTTTTGTTAATATTCTCTTTGTATTAATCTCACTTCATCACTTTTCTTTCTTTTTTTTTTAGGAACTTCGTCACTTTTCTTAGTGGTTGTCTGTTGCGCCTTTACGCTTCATCCTGTTGACTGTTTAGCAGCAGTGTTTTCTTTAAAGAGTTTGTTTAAATTGTGATTTGTCATATTTAATTAATTATATTCGGATCATTTAATTTATATTTCAAAATCGAAATCAGAATGAAAATGAAGAGTAATCAGAAATACAATGAAAATTTTAACAAAATGTTTGATTTATAAGAGAATCATAATTGAAATCAATACCATTTATGTTTGAAAATATATTAAATAATAATCATTATGAATTTATATATTTTATTTCATTACTTAAAAAAAATATTATATTTCATAAATTATAATAATATATGATAATATTTAAAATTTTGACTAATTTATAATTAATTTGACTTAATTTAATGGAAATAAAAAATCATTTGTTTAGGGAATGATGATTCTATTTAGTAGGAAAATTCATTTTCATTCTCATACAATATTTTAAAGAATCAAACACTAGAAATCAGAATCTCTAATTTCAATTCAGATTTTTACCCTTATGAAAATAAATATGACATATATATATATATATATATATAATTTTTTATATATTTATTTATTGTATTCAATAATTTTTAAAAACTCTTATTTGTTTTTGAATTTTATTTAGACAAAAATAAAAAGGAGTTGTAATAAACATACGTTGCTATATGTAAATATCATGGTGACTAGACTATGACATGGAAATATCAACCTAAACCTTTTAAGCCACAAAATATATTATGTTTTCTTTTATTTAAATTTATGAAATTAAAAAATTAAGTTTTTAACAGCTATTGTTTACATAAATTATATTTTTCTTTATTATTTATAATTTCTGTCTATTCTAAATATGAGAAAATAAAATTTATTTTCCAATTTAATCAAACAAGAGACGAAAAAAAAAACTTGCATTTTTTTATAATGTCTATTTTATTTTTCACTTTATTTTTTTATCTTTTTAACTTTTACTCTCTATATATGTGGCTTATTATAATATTTAGAGAGAAGGATGGCAGGAGAATTTGATACCAAAATTTTCTGTAATGATCAAAAGGATTTTGACCATTTCGCCAAACTAATATA
Source organism: Mallotus repandus (assembly GCA_949671775.1). NCBI lineage: Eukaryota > Viridiplantae > Streptophyta > Magnoliopsida > Malpighiales > Euphorbiaceae > Mallotus > Mallotus repandus. Next base: position 4,293 of record CATIWM010369010.1, read on the forward strand.
GAGTAAAAGTTTTACTCTATATTTACATTTGCGATGAGAGCAGTTAAAAATTATTATTTTGTAAGAAAAATTAACTTAATGATAAATTTTGGCATATTAAATTTTTAACAAAAAAAATTTTGCTTAACCAGACAACAAAAATTTGTTGAAATTTATGGATACTTTTTTTTTTTTTTTGATTAAAAACTGTGAAACCAGTATGTAAAATGCATATTATGCTCCACCTACTGTAAAGGGCCCCATCTCATCACTGACCCGTTTGATCTTTGTGTCTTAGACTGTTTAATAGTGATTGGTAACGAAGATGGAGATGGTGATGGACCCAACATCCTTAACGCAAATTTTCCAATAAATAAATAAATAAAAATCAACTCAATTTTGCTCTTCAGGGACTGCATATTTAGTTAGTTGTCCATATTTTACTTCTCTCTTTTTTTGGTTTCAATTGCATTTTATATTATTTACATAAACATATTCATAATTAAACTATTTCTTTTTATTTTATTCATTTTTTTTTGTTTTTATGGTCCTAAAATGAGATCTGTATTTCCCATTATATATATATATAAGAATTTTCCTCTAAGTATTAATTTTATAGTTTTAAGCATTATTTTTTTACAAAAAAAAGTAGAATATCAATCCTAGTACACATTACAATTATAAAAAAAAATATGCATAACTAAAAAACTAAAAAAACTATTACTTTCACTAGTTGAGAGTAATTGTTCTTAGATAAATGACATTTTAAATTTGAATTGTGGAGTATGTGATCACATTAAATTAGTAGCGAAAAATCTTTATAGCTCTTATAGTACAACTGAAATCGAATTAAATTAGTTAAAGTCTAATAAATTCTGAATTTGAATCGTTTAGAAAAAAAATAATTATTATTCATTACACAATTGTTATTAAAAATTTTGTTTTAAATTAATTTTTTCATTGATACAAAAAGAATATATTACTATTCTAAAATATTCTTCAAATGATATTTTCTAAAATTAATATGAATGTTAATTGGAATTGAAGATTCTTGAAAAAATCAAGGTATCTCCTTTTTAAACAGAAGATTAGTTATTCCTTTTGGTTTTAGATGAATTTGGTATGATTAGGAAGATCACCAAGTAAAATTGAATTATGACATATAGCTAGACAGCGAATAATATATTCTGCCCATCATGTGGAATATATATATATCCAATTTGTTCCTTTTGGACTCACATAAAATGTCTGGAATCAAATTAATCTATAGTACTTTGTGTGTGTGTGTTTTTTTATATCATTTTCAACAAATTAATCCCCAATATTTTCCTATTATTTTAGCAGCAAATTGCTATCAGAACACAGTAAGCCTCAAACAAGGATTAGTGCATCCCTTGTTTTTAAGGGTGCTAATAGATTAATCTTCAGATCAGAAGTGATTAAAGATATTTTAAGTATATATTAAAAAATATATTTTCAAATATTGTTCTTTAAGCACTAAAAAAAATGCTGACTCATCAATAAACTCCCTAATTGGAAGTTTTAATTAAACAACAATGATGATGGTGATTGGTGACTTGATGTTTTATTCAAGATTGAGAAATAATGACTTGATTTATAATCTAATCATCTCCATAAGCTAGAAAAGTATGGATTAGACTGCATTTTTTAAAAGAATTTTAATAAACAAAGCATTTTTATAAAAAAAATTAGAAAATATATGAACAGATTATATAATAATTAATTAATTAATTATATGAGGTGAATAGGATTAGATCTGTTGGCTATATAATAAAAGCAGCTCTATCCTGTACAAAATATTCATCATAAAAGTTGATAAATTTCACAAAATCCTTCCAATTCGAAACTTTTACTGCTCTTTATATTAAATATAATCTGAAAAGACCAACTAACCAATATATATTTAAATTATTATTAGGATTATTTTGACAATATATTTAAATTATTATCTCGTTTGAAAGTTGCAATAAATTAAATCGTAATCAAGAATTATTCGATTGCAAATAAATTAGGGAAATGGAATCTAAGCTTAAGGCTATTAATTAATGAGTTGGTGTTCATAATCAATTTCACATAGAAAAGTAATTAATAATGGATTTTATTTGCAGTATTAAAGAAATTAGAGAATAGTCATGACTCATGTTTCCTTCTATGCGCTGCATACATATTTCATTTCAACTCTTCGACATTTAAGAAGGCAAACCAAAATTCGATGCAATGCAGATATAATCAAGAACATTAAATTGTTTTATGCTCATCGAAACATATGAAAATAGTATTGAAAATTAAATCTACATGAACCTAAACGCATTTTGTTACTTTATAAAGTCAAATATAATCATCCTTAAAAATTAATTTTTTTTGCTGATAATTTTCTTTTTTTTTTTCTGTCGTAATAAATACAGTAAATTACTTATTAATAGTAAAGAGGTAAAAATTTAAACTCTAATATTCTAAATTTTCAAACTCAAAAGCAATGTCACTGCACCACCAAATAAATGCTAACAATAATTTTTTTTATTCAGTTTCAACAAATATTTTATAAATATATAAATGCATATCAATAAAAGTTTATGCAAAGAGATTTTTTTCTGGAAATTTCAAAAGAAATTTTGGCAAAAGAAAAGGAAATATATATATATATATATTTTCAGCACACGTAATTAGTACTACAATAACTCCTATTAATTCAAGACTCGCCAATCAGATAGCACCACGTCATAGAAAGCATCAATTCAAGTAAGAAAGATCTCGCAAGTAATTTAATCCGTCGGTAATGCTGCAACCATCATAAAATCAAATAATCAACAAAACAGAAACACAGCATGTTACGTCCGCACTGGAAAATTATTACCTTCAGTAACCTTAGACAATTATGGCCAGCTTGACACATAATACACGTAACATATAGACAAAAGGATGATGTGGACCCCATACCCCTCATCCCCTTACATGTCTCCGTTCTAACGCTCGAGAATTATCGCCCGCCACTGGACCCCACGCCTCTTTATCTCTCTCTCTCTCCACATGCCTCCATTTTTTTTAGAGATCCAAATACCTCCATTTCACCATAAAAATCAAACACAATTTAAAAAAAAAAAAAGCATCAAACATAATGACGAAAATGCCCTCGCTCATTTTCCTATAAAACGACACGCATCCTCCTCCTATCCATTCCTGTGTTCTTTACATCCTCTCTACTTTGTAGCTGAAAGCAAAGCAATTAAAGCAAAGTATTTATCATTTTTATTTATTTTTATTTTTACTTTTATTTTTTAATTTCGGAGAGATGTTGGGAGTGTTTAGCGGCACAATTGTTTCTCCGCCGGACGAGCTGGTGGCGGCGGGATGCCGGACGCCGTCTCCGAAGATAACGTCGGATGCGTTAATGAAGAGATTCCTGGACACAAATCCTTGTTCTGTATCTCTGCAGGTTGGAGACAACGCGCAGCTGGCTTATACTCACCACAGCGAGTCTCTGCTTCGGCCGAGGTAAAAAGAAACAAAAAAAAACACTAAAAACTAGTACTGCTTAAAATTAATTAACCTTCAACAATGGACTTGTTGCCACGTGTCATCACGCAACTCCTGAACTATGATCGCTCTGTGCTCTAGCTTTAAGAAATGATTAATTAGTATTACGATTAAGTAATTGGCCAAAAGCAATTCATAGAACTGAGAAATCTGAGTTTTGATCGGAATTTCTTGACCGTAGGATATGTGGAACTTTTGATTCATGATCAATTTGATAGGAATTTAGGATGATCTGATTCTGAACAAATAATACACTTGCGTAGGTGAGCATATACGGTTGCTGATCTGGAAGTATCTTTGTGTATTGTTATTATTGTTAATATTAATTATTTTTTAGAAAAAATGAAAAATAAATATCTTTCTTTTACTTGGATTTTCTTATATATTTTAGCTCTCTGTATTTTTCTGATTCTGAAAAATATTTATTTCTTATTGTACTAAAAATAAATTAGTTACTAAATTTTAATCCAATTAATTAACTAGATTTTAACGGACACTGAATATCAGTTATTTAAATAAAAAAATAAAATATATTTTCATGAAAATATTAATTTATGTTCATACGTCAGTGTGCATAATAATAACTTTTTTTATATTCAGAAATTTATTTTATTTGTGAGCCACCATTTGCAAACACAGAGCCATGATCAGTGGAAATTTTTTGGGTATTGTAGGGTCAGGTTTATCATAATTATTGTATGACTGCCACGTAATCGACACACGTAGAATCAATCAAGACTCCGGGTCTGCGAATGACTGACAAGTAGTTGGCCAGACCCAGATATACACACATAAGTGAATTTTTAGCCATACACCTAGCAGATATATTTAGTAAATGAGTCTTACTAAGTCACAAGTCAACAATATGGACGGTGATTTTATCCCATGCGGGTGACCTGTCTAATTTACTTATAAATTGATGACTGGTGAGCCAAGGAAAAGTGAAACAGATTTTTTTAAATGGTTGTGGAGAGGAAAAAACTAGACTTTATGATAGATGAATTCCTTCGATTTAGATTTCATTCAGTTTCTGAGGTGCGCAAAAATATAGCTTAGATGGTTTTTTATACTGAAATATGAAATATTAACTACTTTGAAGATGTTTATTTATCTTTCACATATAGTTTAAATGATAAAAAGTGTGGATATTCTGTTAAGAAGACTAGAAATTAAATTATCTACCTCTTTTTTTTTTATTTAGTTGATATATATATGCTAAATATTGAGTTTTAAATTATTAAATTTGATAAATGTCACTTTTCATAATTTAACTTTTGCCTCTCAATTATGAATTAAATTATTAAAATTAATAATATTTTTTCATAGTAAATATTACTCTTTTATTTCATACATAAAAGTCTAACCCTATTAGGTGTGGGTTTGGTGGCATAGTGAGAGATCCCATGAATATTGTGTTTTTAAAATTATTCAATTGGATGAAGGATCAGCAGTTTAGTGATGTAGTTGCTTTCGGTGCATCTCTAGATTAACTGCTCGACTCTTGTCTTTCTTTTTCCGGTTAAAAAAAAATTTAATTTAAATTATTATAATCAATAATTTTTTTTCATAATTTTATCAATGAATTGGTACCTCAATAATAAAATAATTTTTTTAATGATAAATTAAAAGAAATTCCTGTGGCTTGATGGCCAGAGTGGCATATAATGATGAGACTTGTTGAATTTTATGTTCAGCTTTTAATTCTTAATTAATTGACCAATTAATTTTTCTCCTAAATAAACAAAAGTACTAAAGTAAGAAGTAACACTTGTGGATTACACCAATTAGATTTCCCTATCAACCCTTTCTTTTTTTCTTTTGTTCCACTTTCCCTTGAAGCATGGACCGGGTAAGGTAACAAGGCATCGGATAAGGACAAACACAAGTTGGAAAGGGACCCAAGATGGTCCCCCATCATTGATTCTTGGCACATTTGGGTTAATAATTATGATTACTGAACCATGGTGATCTTTTTCTGGTAAATCATTAACTTTATTGCACAAGAAAAAAAAAAAGCTGGTGATTTTATTGCAGCAAAAGTTCGCAATTTGATGTGATTGTTGAACATGTAGGCTTAAAACTTTCTTTTCATTTTTTTTTTGGTCCGAATCAATAATTACATTACAACTGAGCTAACTTTGACTTGTATGTTTGATGGCAGATCATTCGCAGTTAAGGATGACATCTTCTGCTTGTTTGAAGGAGCATTAGATAACTTAGGAAGTCTAAGGCAACAATATGGTCTGGGCAAATCAGCCAATGAGGTGGTTCTGGTCATTGAGGCTTACAAGGCTCTTCGTGATAGGGCACCCTATCCTCCCAACCATGTTGTTGGTCACCTTAGTGGGAGCTTTGCTTTCATTGTCTATGACAATTCTACTTCAACCTTGTTTGTGGCTTCTGTAAGTTCTCACCTACTCAAAATTGCCTTGGTTAAGCTACTTGATAGATCTGGTTGGTTTATATTCTCTAACCACACGATTGGGGTTGGTATATATTTTGACAGGACCAATTTGGCAAGGTTCCTCTATATTGGGGAATCACTGCTGATGGATACGTAGCTTTTGCCGACAATATTGATTTGCTTAAAGGCGCATGTGGCAAGTCCCTTGCTTCTTTCCCTCAAGGTGGGTGAGCTAATTAATTGCACAATTTGCATATTAAACGTTACGAGCATTGTTTTTTCCCATCTGTCAGGAACAAGCCAAAACATGATGCTTAATTATATCAGAGAGGGTTTATTTTTGACAGTGCCACTGGGTTATTTTTGCAGGGTGCTTCTACTCGACAGCAGTAGGAGAACTGAGAAGCTTTGAGAATCCTAAACATAAGGTCACTGCTGTTCCTGCTAACGAGGAAGAGATCTGGGGTGCTACTTTCAAGGTAACATGGATGATTAACTATTTGTTAGGATGTAACGCTCCAACATGCACATGGAAACAAGTTTTTTTTTTTTTTGCCCTTTTTTTGCATGATTAATTCTGTGGCTATCGTAATCTTCAATGGTCCATCAGTGCCAGCTCCAACGAAATTGAAATCTCAACAGCATATCTTTTTCAATGTTGGACATTTTGTCAGTAATAATGGTGGGGATGAAATTGCATTTGCAGGTGGAAGGGCCAGCAGTTCTTGCAGCCAGAGAATAGAAAACTTTTTCCTTCATATCTTAAAGGGGTGGGTCTTAATTAAAACGATGAGGCTTGCTATTGCTATATGCTCGGCAAAATATGGGCCATGTGAATACCAGACAGAGCGTTACGACTCTTTGGTAGAATGTAAAAGTGCAAAATTAGTATGGTTGTGGAAAGTAGTAGTTGCCAACTCTCTATAGGTCACTAGCTTTGTCCTAAGACTGCTGTTTCTATTATGTACAGCTATGTTTTCTTGTTGAATAAAAAACTTCTGTTAGCTTGATGTCTGTTACCATAACGCTGTGCGGGTAAATTCAACCAAGTGTTCCAGGCAAGGCTGCCTGCTGTAATTGGGTCGGGGTTGGATTCCATGATGATGTTGTGCATCGTGCATCTTTGTTGTAGCCCAATATAGCAGGGCCTTTTCTTTAAGGTGCTGTCACTATGTCATTAAAATCACTTGATAATTTCCCATTTTGTACCAAAGAAAAAAAAA
>CATIWM010369081.1:0-22044 GCA_949671775.1 Mallotus repandus
ACTTTTAATTCTATTATTTTAGAATTTTCTAATGAAAATTGACACAAGAAATAGTGTGAAATGAAAAATAAAAAGAAAATTAACGATGCTAAGAATATTAATCAATAATATATATATAGAATTTTCTTCTGATAAAGCATCCTTGTATAAAGATTTTTATGCATCCCATAATAAAGAAAAAAGACTTTGGTTTTTTGAACAATTTCTTGATCAAAGAAAAGAGATTCAAAACCAGTTTTATGATTTTGTAAAAGAAAATAAAGTTAATATATTGTTTTTTGATTGGTTTGAAATTTATGCGTCAGAAAATAATATTTCTTATCCCTTTAAAGTTTTGAACCCTATTACTATCAGAAAAAAGGTAATAGTTTGGGAAATAACAAATGGTCAAAATATAGAGTTCGAACATCCTCCTCTTAGGTTGCTTAAACTTCCTGTAGGAGATGAGACCATAGATGCTTGCCCATACAAGAAACCTCAGGATAGCGATTCTTAGAACTGAAGAATATAGTAGTTCAAAACAACTTCACCAATGCTCATCTCAATAGCATAGCTAAACGGCTTTCCAAAATAGAGGGGTCGACCCCAACAGAATCCTGTAGAACCCTCAGGATTAGCTGATAAAAAGTTAAAGAACCCTATGTTCAAGCCTTACAGATCTCTAGCATTGCCCAACAGGAAATTAAGTCCATCATGTCAAATTTCTTGGAAGCGATTAGAGAATAACTTAGCTGGTTAAGCCCATCATCCTCCAATCCTATAGTACCTGACACTCCATAGTTTGTTAACCAGAATGTAAGTGTTCTTAATAAAGTTATAGATTCTCAGTCTGAAGATAGCGAATTTCAGGAACAGTCTCCAGAAATTGCTAAACTTCACTGGAATAATAGTTAACCTTTATGTCCAGGATATACTAAAGCTAAGTATCCAGAACTTAAGATAGGTGACCATCCTAGTATTCTTGTCCAGCCAAAGTTTAATGCCAGTTTTGTTTATGAATGGAACATTGATGGGATGTCAGAATACCAAATTTCAAACTCCCTTCAGCAAATGACTATGGCCTCCAATGCTTATAAAACCTATACAGGAACCTCTGATAAGTCTGTAGCTGAAGTTATCATTGTAGGATTCTCTGGACAACTGAAAGGATGGTGGGATTATCATCTCACAATCCCACAACAAACAGATATTCTGTATGCTATCTAAAAAGATGAAGAAGGTCTACCCAGCTTAGACCCTTTAGAAAACACCATTCAGGATGCTGTGTCAACCTTGATTCTAACCATAGCATTACATTTTATAGGTGATTCCTCCCATCTCAAAGATAAGAATGCTGACCTTCTATCCAACCTTAGGTGCAAAAAGTTTAGTGACTTCCAGTGGTATAGATCAACTTTCCTTACTAGAGTTATGCTTAGGGAAGACTCTAACCAGCCTTTCTGGAAGGAGAAATTCCTAGCAGGTCTTCTAACCCTCTTAGGTGAAAGAGTCCGTAACACCATTAGACAAGCCTTTGGCACCTATATCATCCCTTATGATCAGCTCACCTACGGTGAATTGATCAACACCACCCAAAAGGAAGGATTAAAGATTTGTAAGGACTTGAAACTCCAAAAACATTTAAAGTAGGAGTTGAAAAAGTCCAAGAAAGAACTAGGTTCTTTCTGTAAACTATTTGACCATAGTTATAGCCAAAACCAAGCCTGTAAAGGAGATTGTAGTAAGAAGCCTTCATCTAAAAAATTTTCTAAATCTAGAAAATTTCGCAAGGATAAAACTTCTGACGAACCTTACTATAAAAAACCTTATAAAAAGTTTTCTAAGGGTAAAGATAGAGCCTCTAGTTATAAAAAAAACCAGTCTAAAAGATGTCACTTGCTATAAATATGGCAAGAAAGGACATATTTCAAAATACTGTAAAGTCTCGAAAAAGCTTCAAGAACTTGACTTAGAAGATGAAACCTTAGCAAAGCTTTCAGCCTTGCTTATAGAAACTTCTGAGTCCGAAACCACTTCTTGAGGTATAGGCTATCTCCAGATAGATGAGATAACAGCTACCTCCTCTTCTGAACCCGAGTCTGAGTCTAGTTCTGAAGGAAAGCATATTAATATGCTCACTAAAGAATAAACCCTAATTCTAGATGTTATTCAACATATCAATGATCCTGATGTACAGAAAAGATATCTAGCACAACTTAGGTAGTCTCTAGAAAAGGAACTTGAACCCCTTAAGACTGAGTTACCTTCTACTGGTACTAGTACGTATAATCTTACCGCCATCCTTAACAGGAAAAAATTTGGTAAGAAACCCTTAGGTGATATCCAGGTTATCCAGTCTAAAATAAAGTCCATAAAGACCGAGATAAAGCAGCTTAAGTAGAAACAACAAAAGGATTCAAACTTAATTCAATTTTTTGTCACCAAACTAGCCTAAGAGTCTAGTGACAATGATGAAACTAAGAGTCTAGAGCCATAATCCTTAGCCAGTATAGAAAAGGTTCCCAATGATTTCCTTTGTGCTTTGAGTCAAATCACGTCTAGAAAAATACATTGTTAAAGTCTCTTTTATTTTTGATAAAGATTTTCAATTTGATACTGTTGCTCTGTTTGACACATGCACAGATTTAAGTTGTATAAAGATAGACATTGTTCCAAAACATTTTCAAGAAAATACCAGAGAAAAACTCTTTTCTGCTAACAATTCCAAAATGCATATTGATGGAAAAACAGAAGTTAGTATTTTGAACAATGGATTTTTACTAAAGACATTTTCTTCTCGTCTCTTATATCAGTTTTTCAGTATTCTTGGGGACACCTTTCATTAATTTGATAACTCCTTATATGGTTACCCATAACTCGATAGACTATAAAGATGATAAAGTTTTTTTTTCTTTTCCATTTTTAGAAAAGCTAAAAACTCAGCAACTAAATTTTGTTAAAGCACATTCTATTTACAAAAATCAAATTAATCTTTTGATTAGGAGTAAAGAGAATGATTTACTTAATTTAAAGCAATATGTTCATTTTCAAATAATTGAACAACAATTAAAGTTTAAAGCTTTGCAAGAAAAGATTTCTGAATTCCAAAAAATTATCATTGATAAAGTTTATTCTAACTTACCAAATGCTTTCTGGAAAAGGAAACAACATATTGTTAACTTACCTTATGAGTCTGGATTTCATGAGAAAAACATTCCTACTAAAGCTAAACCGATTCAGATGAATGTTGAATTGGAACAACATTGTAGAACAAAAATCCAGGACCTTGAGTCCAAGGGATTAATCTCTAAATCCATGTCTCCTTGGAGTTGTGCAGCTTTCTATGTTAATAAAGCTTCAAAATAAGAAAGAGGCACACCTAGGCTTGTAATTAATTGTAAACCTCTGAATAAAGCTTTAAAATGGATAAGGTATCCAATTCCAAACAAAAAAGATTTATTGCAAAAACTTCATTCTGCATTTGTATTTTCAAAATTTGACATGAAATCAGGATTTTGGCAAATACAGATCGCTAAAGAACATTGTTACAAAACTGCTTTTACAATCCTATTTGGACAGTAAGAGTGGAATGTAATGCCATTCGGTTTGAAAAATGCACCATCAGAATTTCAAAGAATAATGAATGACATTTTTAATCCTTATTCCCAACTCTGCATTGTTTACATTGATGACTTACTTATTTTTTCAAACTCTATAGAACATCATTACAAACATTTAAAGACTTTTCTTTATGTTGTTAAAGTTTTTAGTCTTGTGGTCTCTGCTAAGAAAATCTCTCTTCTCCAAACCAGAGTCAGGTACTTAGGACACTATATCTACTATGGAACAATTGTTCCCATAGAAAGATTCCTAGAATTTGCCAACAAGTTCCTTGATAGAATCCTTGATAAAACCCAACTGCAAAGGTTTTTAGGCAGTCTAAATTATGTTTTAGACTTATGTCCTAACATTAATAGGATTGCTAAACCTCTGCATGATAGGTTAAAGAAAAACCCTATTCCCTGGACAAACGAACATACTAAAGTTGTCCAACAAATAAAGAAACATATATTTGAGATCCCATGTCTTCATTTAGCTAATCTCAGTATCCCTAAAGTTGTAGAGACAGATGTCAGTGATCTCAGATATGGCGGTATATTAAAGCAAGTTCAAAATGGGTGGGAAGTAGTCGTACAATACACTTCAGGTCACTAGAACGATACACAAAAGAACTACTCTACCATCAAAAAAGAAATTTTATCCATTGTTCTTTGCATCACAAAGTTTCAATATGATTTACTTAATCAGAAGTTTTTACTTCGTATTGATTGTAAATCTGCTAAAGAAATTCTGTAAAAAAATGTACAAAATATAGCATCGAAACAGCTTCTTACCAGATGGTAAGCTATTTTGAGTATCTTTGATTTTGATATAGAATTTATTAAAGGAAATGAAAATTCTTTGCGAAATTTTCTGACCAGAGAATTTTTACAAAACAGATAAAGATGGTTCGAAAAAAGAAAGATAAAGAGAAAATTGACTCTGATAAAGTTATCCCAGATAAAGTTTTCCCTCCTCCTCTTTCTGTTGAGAAACTAATAAAGTCTTGGTATGGCATTGTTAGCCAGGAACAAAGTAAAGATGACACCTCTAAAGCTCTTGAGATTCAACAATGGGTTGAATCCATCTCTCGAACCCCAAAACTACTTAAAGCAATTTAGGCTACTCTGACGCCTCCAGCTTTTGAGCAACCAAGTATCTTGGGCCTTCTAAGCCCCTCAGGTAAACTTTCTCAACCAGAGAAAGGTGAATCTTCTTCTTCAAAAACCCTTTCTCAACTTAATTTAAATCTTGTGCCTTCTCAAAGTAGTTCACAGATTATTTTATCTTAATCTAAAGTTATTAAAGCCTCTGAATTTCTTCCAAAAACCACTTTGAGAAATATTTTAACAATCGAAGAAGGCTTTTATCATAAAGATCCTTTCCTTACTCTACAAAATCATTTTCCAAAAAATTGGTTTTATAAACCTTGGGATCTTTCCAAGCCCCGAGAGTTTTATCAAACTATTTTGGAATTCATAGGTTCCATAGAATTTAAACATTTTTACCATAAGGGCCCCTTTGACCTTTCTTATTCAACCTATAAAATTCTTAAAGTCCTTCATCCTAAAGAATGGGGCCAAGAGCTTTCTAAACTAAAAGCCTTCCCTGTAAATTTCTAAACCAAATTAAACTTCTGCCGAACTTTTTCCTACTGGGATCACGAACATGGATGGTTTAATACCTTCCTCATCCAAAATAGTTATAGAACCCATTCTTGGTTATTCTTCCTCAGTGATCATGCTGATATATTAAATTTTCCTACATGGTTCACCAGATGGTGGAATAATTATGGTCCTATCCCAGACATCGTCCCCTCTGACATTCGTAATGGTTTTCAACTCTTCGAAAAACATTACAAACCTTCTTCCCCTGAGAAAAAATTTCCTTCCTTATGCCTTTATTGCACCAAGTTCTTTGTCCCTTGGGTTTCCCAATGGTACCTTGACTATTCAAACAATAATGGCATTGTAATCCTTTAAAGATAGTTTAAAATAAAGTGGTGGAATTCCTATAAAATTCTAGAAAAAATTTCAAAGTCTGCAATTACAGAATAGCTACAAAAGCATGGATATCTTGGAAGTTCTCCCTCCCAGCCTAACTTCCTTGCTCAAAAGTCCTATGCCAGTGCTTTTCTTGTAGCTGTAAGAACTGAAGAAGAATACTTTAATATCATGCAATAGTTAGTCCAGTCCATGACTACTTCTTTTGCCAATTCTAATATATCTGAAGACTCAGAGCCCTTCATCGACTTAGGTAATGACAATGAAGATGATTGCTTTGGAATTTTTCCTCCTATTAAGCCCACAAGCTTGTAAAGTTGTAACGTTTTATTTAACCTTGTAAAGCCTTGTAAATATTTATTTTTCCTCTGAAGCCTGATGGGTTAAAAATCCTTTTAGACAGCCCATGCAAAAGTTAGGGCCATTGTAAAAAAAAGTATTTTAATTAATTATTTTACTTTCTAGGTCAGCATCCTCTAGACATATGGGACACTCTTAGACATCCATCAGGAAAATTTGACTTTTATGTCAAGTATTTAGCTCTTGCTTCAGCTCAGGTCCCACTCCACTCCATCACTCCACAAGGATGGGGTCCCGGATTCCATTTTCAGGACCTGGTGGGAGTGCTCTCAGTAAAGTTAAGACAACTATCCACTAAAGACAGAGGATAGCTGGAGACATCAGTACCCTCTCATTTCCTAAAGAATCTCTCTCGTACTTCAGCAGTCCTCCTCCAGCCCTCTATATAAAGAAGCTCTCTCTTAGTTTGAGAGGCAGAACACAATTTAGGCTAAAAACACTTGTAAAGTCTGCAGAGAGTCAAAAAGCTTAACTTTACTCTCTAAGTAAAGTTTAGTTCTTAGCTTAAAATTGTAACTTACTTACAAAAGTTTAAGTATAAACTACCGTAATCCCTTTTCTTTCTAGAACTAAAGAACTTCTATATTTTCCCCTATCTCGGATCAATAAAGTAAAGCTTTCTGTAAGAACTTAATCTTATGTTTAAAGTTTTATTTCTTATGCTTTAATCTGCTTTCTCTTTAAAGATTTATTTAATTTATGTTCTTTAAAGCTTTCTTTATTTTCTGCATTTCTTCTTCTTCTTCTTAAGTAACAGAATGTATGCTCTGTGCTTGCCTAAGATCTTCTTAGGATCTTGCACATTAGAAACTCTATGAAATCTCTGCTGCATCTGTGTCTGATAACCTCCTTGTCTAGCCTATAACTGGAGCATGAGATCGACATTATGATTTCCATATCATATATGCATTCTTCTTGAACAGTAACCGCTTAGATCCTTGGCCACCTATGAATATATATATATATCAAATAATCATTTGGTAACTGACTTATTTATCTAATGACTACTGGTTCCCGAGACCTAAGTTTTCACTGAGCTACCAGCCGTAGTCAGTCTCTCAATCAAATATTTACTAGCGGTTCTTGAGAGCCAAGCATCAACCGAGCCACCGGTCCTAGTAAATGTTCAACCAAATTATGCCCGAGAGCTATGCATCAATCGAGCCTTTCAGTACCATACGCCTGAGAGCTATACATCAATCAAGCCTTTCAGTACCATACGCCTGAGAGCTATGCTTCAACCGAGCTTCACAATTAATTTCTCAATAAGGGCCCGACCCTAAAATCATTACCTGCATGCACACGGTCTTGATGACACCCATCAGGTAGTCCGTTCTACCAGTCTTTTCCAAATTCATTTTTATATATAAAATGCATAAGAAATACTATAATTGGAAATGAAAGCACTCTTAATTTCTTACAATATCCTTAAGCAATTGAAAGTGCTTCTCACACCTATTAGTCCACACAAAGTTGGTATTCTTCTAGGTCAACCTTGTTAAAGGTGTGGCAATCTTAGAGAAATCCTTCATAAATCTCCTATAGTAGCCAGTTAAACCCATAAAACTCCTTATCTCAGTAACTGTTGTGGGTGTCAGCCATTCTATAATGGCTTCAATCTTTTTAGGATCCACTTGTATGCCATCTTTAGGTACCACGTGGCCTAAAAATGTCACTTGATCCAACCAAAACTCACACTTAGAAAATTTGGCATACAGCTGGAGCTCTCTCAAAGTATGGAGCATCATCTTTAAATGCATAGCATACTCCACCTCACTTTTGGAATATACTAAGATGTCATCAATAAAGACTATACATATTGGTCCAAGAATGGTCTAAGCACTTGATTCATCAAGTCTATAAAGGCAACTGGGCATTAGTTAACCCAAAGGACGTCACCAAAAATTCATAGTGGCTATATCTTGTACAAAATGTAGTCTTAAGTATATCTCCACTTCTAATTCTCAACTGATGATACCCTGACCTCAAGTCAATCTTGGAAAAACATCGAGCTCTTTGAAGCTGATCAAACAAGTCATTAATTTTTGGAAGAGGATACTTGTTCTTGATGGTGAATTTGTTCAACTGTCTATAGTCGATACAAAGTTAGAGATTACCATCTTTCTTCTTTACAAATAACACTGGTGCACCCCAAGGGGACATACTAGGTCTAATGAAACCCTTTTCAAGCAATTATTGCAATTGCCCTTGATGCTCCTTTAACTCTGCAAGTGTTATTCTATATGGTGGCATAGAGATAGGATCTGTACCAGATACAACATCAATATAGAATTCCATCTCTCTTTCTGGTTATAATCCTGGTAGCTCTTCAGGAAAAACATTAAAAAATTCCTGTGATAGCAGATTTGAGATTCTGAGGCATTGAACTCTTATCACCTTTGAATCAAAATTCCACATCATTTAGAATTCTAAAAATCACCTCTTTATCTCGATAGTCCAATGATACATAATGTCGAGCTAACCAATCCATTCCTAACACATCAAAGTCAATTACATCCAAAAGGACTAAATTCGCAAATAACCTTTTAATCTCCGGTCCTCAACTTGGATGCCAATATATGTTGGATCCAATCCTGTAACATACAGTTCTCTTACTTTTCCTTCTTCTTGCATCATGTCTATAGCATGATATGATAGCTTGAAGAACTCGTGGATCTACTCCTATACTGACCGCTATATGCATCAGTTGGCATCTGTAATTATCTCTCATTGAAGGTGAATAAAAGTATCTCAGAAATTGCTCTTTAAACTTTAGCCATGTTATAATAATCATATCATGTATGGGTAGATTGATTGCATCCAATTTTGAGCTACGACTTGAACTGATAACTCTACAATCACCCTCTGATTTCTCTGTTATGGCATCTGCTATGCTAGGGGTATGTTTGATTACATGCCACTAATCCTTGATTACACTTTGATACACTAGCTACAAAAGTTGCATGATCTATATCTGGAGTAGATATTTCTACTAGCTGCTACTGTCCTTGTCTCTGAGCCGTTACCGCTCTAGGTCTACCTCTTCTTCTAGCTGGTAGGACAAAGAGAGGAGCTTCATCGTGAAATGACTGCTCATCATCATTACATGCTGCCTTTGCAGCAGGAGTAGTGCACACTCATCTTATTCAGAGAAGACACAAAATTCAACAAGATTTAAGACATAACAAAAATACTAACACATACGCAAAATTCTAGAAATAATTATGACAACATATGACATTTATCAACCTAATCACCGTAATATTTTCAAGAAAAGACAACCAGTAATGACCAAAAGAGCAGGAATTCAACCTTTAGCTCTGATACCAACTTTTTCACGACCGAATCCACAAGAGCATGTGACCGGCTATAGGAAATGGGAAAGCAACAAGCTTCTGAAACCTGTATTAAGCCTAAGAAATTTATTAGAGAAATAAATCTAAGTTTAAAATTCTAAGGAAAATCCGGCAGAGTTTCCCCTATACCGGGACAAAACCAAAACCTGTAAAAGAGCAATACACTCCCAATAACATATATACTCAACCACCACATCTCCAATATCATCTCATTACCAACATCTCAACTCAAATATATAAAAATACACATTACAATGCGATAAATTTAGCAAAATAAATACATAACAACAATTCTTTCAATACTAATGCGGTTTCTAAAATAGCTATAATTCATTCCACAAATATTAATATCATTAAAATATCCTACATAAAATAGCCGATGAAAATGAGTCCGACGAAGAGAAGACGAACTAACTGTAGACTCCCATATTCCTGAAAAAATAGTTGAGGGGAGTCAGACCTCACTAAGTAAGCTAATATAAATAAATATATGTCAGTTTGAAAACCTTCTTTTATTAAAATATTTATTTAAAATATTTATTATAAAATTAAATTTAAAGAAAAGCACTAATTTATCAAATACTATATATATATATATATATATATATCCAAATATAAGTCTTTTAAATACAGGAACATATATATAAATATATCAAATAGTCATTTGGTAACTCTCTTAAAAACATGACTTCCAAATACCATTGCTTAAACAAATATATGATAAAAGATAAAAATAATAAAATAATATCAATAAATATCTTTGGTGGAAATTAGTGGTAGAACCCTAAACCACAATTCTATAAAGTCATTCGGCTCACTTATTTATCCAATGACTGCCGGTTCCCGAGAGCTAAGCTACCACCGAGCTACCAGCCGTAGTTAGTCTCTTAATCCAATATTTACTAGCGATTCTCGAGAGCTGAGCACCAACTGAGCCACTAGTCCCAGTAAATGTTCAACCAAATTATGCCTGAAAGTTATGCATCAACCAAGCCTTTCAGTACAATATGCCTGAGAGCTATGCATCAATCGAGCTTCACAATTAATTTCTCAATAAGGGCCCGACTCTAAAATCATTACTAGTGCACATGGTCTTGATGACACCTATCAGGTAGTCTGTTCTACCAGTTTTTTCCAAATTCATTTTTATATGCACAAGAAATACCATAATTGGAAATGAAAGTACTCTTAATTTCTCACAATATCCTTATAAATAAAAATCGTAACAACAAATAATCGAATTAAAAGATCAATAATCATCATAATTAAATAATGATGGTAAAATAACATTAAATATATTCAACATATTAAAATATCAAAATCAACATTATCAATATTCAAATATTGGAAAGAAGGGTAAGTTAGCTCCAAGATATATTGGACCCTTCGAGATTCGATCGAGAGTTGGCGAAGTGGCGTACATACTGGTGTTACTGCTATAGTTGTCGCGGATTCACCCAATGTTTCATGTCTTGTTGTTAAGGAAGTATATTTCCGATCTTTCACATGTTCTACAGCCTCAGACAGTGGAGCTCAGTGAATATTTGGCGTATAAAGGGTACCCAGTGGCGATAGTGGATCGACAAGTTCGATAGCTCCGCACTAACGAAATTTTGATGGTGAAAGTATTGTGGAGCAACTATACGGTGGAAGATTGTATGTGGGAGACCGAGGCAGTGATGCATGTGGCATATCCCTATCTTTTTACTTAGTAAAACTTTTTTATGTTTTTTCTATTTTGTTAAAATTTAAGGACGAATTTTTATAAGGAGGGAAGATTGTAAACACCCGAATTTCGATATTTATTTATGAAATTAATTGGGAATTTAAATGTGAATTTTATTTTATTAATATTAATTAGAGATTATTAAGTTTAATTATTTTATTAAATTGATGTTAAAAATATTTTGTTAATAACATTTTTAATTAAAGTTTAGAGTATATATATATATATATATATATTTGAATAATTAAGTGTGAGTAGGCGTAATTATTTGTAGTAGATATTTTTAATATAATATAAATATATGTGTACTTTTTATACTTTTAAATAAATATTATTTTAATGTTATTTAATTTTAATTTATTTTAAGTTTTTGTCTCATATGCTTTTGAAAAAAAAAAGGGTCAAGTGGTAGTAACCACTTATTTTCTTTGCCTATTCTTTTTCTTCCTCCTGGCCATTTTCTTCTTCCCTTACGCATACATCCAACCACCGCCACCCTGCACGCCGATCAACTCCCTCACGACGTCGCCTTTCGTCTCCTTCCTCCGGTCGCCGCCACTTCTTCTTTTTCCTCTTTCTTTCTCGGTTTTTCTTGGTGGCCGAATTTGAAGGGAAGCCTCCGTCGCTAGCTCCGGCAAGCTCAGGCCTCGACTTCGGTACCAAAAGCTTTTTCTTCCTCTGGGTTTCTCAATTCCTTAATCAATTTAAGGAAACAACTTAGGTAACTACTTTGAATTTGAATAATTGAATTCTAGGTTTTGAGGTTAATTTGTTAGATTAAGCTTGATTTTGATTTTATTTGGTATAGGTGCTTTGAGATTGTTTGTTGTAGAGACTAAAAGCTTGCTAAATATAATTTTTATTAATTTTTCTGAAATTATTTTTGAAAATCCACTATTCCGAGCTTGGAGTTACTGTTCCAGGCTTGGGGAGATTATATTTTTAATATATCCTACTGATTATTTTGAATAAGCTTTGTGAAGAAAGTTTATTGAAATTATGTGTAGAAAATTTTATTATGAATTTTTGAAAAAATTAGTATAAATTAGTAATTTTTATATTTTAGTTGAAATTATTGTTAATTATTATGTTTTAGATAGTATTTGAGTGATAAATAGTATTAAAATAAATTTTATGAATTATTTCCTTTTTCTAGCTAATTATTAGTAATTTTCGGAAAAATATGTGAATAATAAGTTGATTTATTATTTTTTAGCTTAAATGAGTTATTTACTAACTTTATAATGTATTTAAGTAATTTAAATGGTTATTTGCAATTAATGTTAATTTAATTGTACGATTTAAATTATGTATGTTTATTGACGAAAATTTAAGTATAAACTAGAATTTTTCTACTTATTTGAAAATAAATATGTTTTATGTTTCAATGTGGAAATAAATTAATTTTTGTTATTTAATGAGATTTTATGATTTTTGGTGGTTTATTGAAAATTATATTATTTTATTGGTTATTGTGATATTGGTTCTTGGTTGGGCATTAAGCGTAGTTCGGGGCCCCCAACCTGAGATGTGGTATTGTGAGAATATTCGAAATGTGTTTTCATGCAAGAGTGACTCTACTTTTAGTAGAGAGATGTCCGTTTTACAGAGGAGATTCTACCAATTTTTTTTGTAGATTTCTCGTAAAATGTGACATTAGCCTGTGTCGAAATTCTAGTTTTAGTTGAGTTGTGTCTTTGGTCGAGTCAGCTTCATCAATCTTTTAGTTTTCATAATTTCGAGAATTTTCATGAATTTATTTATTTTATTTTATGAGCATATTTTAAATAAATATTCTTTATTTTAGAGAACTCCAGGACTCGACCTGTAGCACCATGGCAACAGAGAACGCATCGCCCGACACGCTCAACCTGTGAGTTAATTTTATGAAATGTGTGTTGTGCATATTTTCAGTACATTTTCTAGTAATAAAAAATAAAAAATAAATGATTATATGATTGATTTATGAATATATTTATATTGCCACATGCATGATCATTTCTTCTATATTTATGAATAGTAATTGAAAACATGTTTAAAGGAAAATTATTTCGTTATGTTTTATTTATTTATTTAATCGTTTATTTATTCATTATTTAATGATTTATTTATTTTATTTAATTATTTATAATTCGAATTGATTTGGAGATAATGGTAGAACGTGCTACCTAGTGGGTGTCACTAGGACCACGTGCGCACGGGTAAGATCTCGGTATGTGTTAAAATGTGAATTGGGCTCGGGGAGTGTGTACCCTCGGGCAAGAGTGAATGGTTAGAACTCAGTGGAGCTAGTGCTCTCGAGCCGAAAAATGAATGTAACTCGGTTGAGCTTGTTCTCGGGACATCAATATGGAATAAGTGAAATGACCGTGGCAGTAACTCGGTTGAGCTTGCTCTTGGGACGGCAGTCACTTGGATTAAAGAGAGCCGAAAGGCTATTAGAATAATGGTTTAGGTGTTCTACTAGGTTTTCCACTAAAAAAATTATTTTAAATATTTTTATACGAGAATTTCATATTAAATTAATTTAAGAAGTTTTAAAGAAACTTTATATAAATATTATCGAGAAAAGTAAATGATTTTAATAATTATAATTATTTTATTCATTTTTGTTTTAAAAAGCGTTTTAACAAATGGTTTTAAAACCAGCATGCATTTTATAAAATTTATTCACTCAGTGAAGTCTAATTCCCCTCAACTTATTTTTTTAGGACCTCACAGTCTGTCTACTAGTATCCACAGTTTGCGCCGAGTTCATTCTTCACCGGCTGCACTATGTATGTTGATTTGATTTGCATATTGTGTAACTGAATTCTAGACACCGCAGTAGTTAATTCAAAAATATGTATTATCGGTATTCTATTTTTTTTTACCTGACTTGAGATGTTGTATTTGAAGAATATTGTTTTATGCTTTCAGTATTGTGCATCTATTATGATTTTATTGTTAAGTGTATTATTTTTATTTCGCCAAAAATTTCTAAGGCTTACTACGGGTTTCAATTACTTTATGTATTCCCATTCCCTAGTGCTAGTCACGTACCTTCGATTCGAGTCGTGACAAAGTTGGTATCAGAGCCCGTGTTTTATTTTTGACTCTACTGATCTTTCAGTTACATTTTTCTTGAACTACTTTGGTAATTAGGTTGATAAATGTCAATTGTTTTCCTCATTGTTTCTAGGCTTCCATGTTTATGTTTGTTCCTTGTTATGTTTTGAATTTTGTTTGGTTTTGTCTGTTCAAAATGAGAAAGAGCGCATGGAATGCTCTTACTACTGAGGCAGTGTATGATGATGATGAGCAATCCGTACATGATGAAGTTCCTCCCCTTGCTCCTCGACGTGGAGGAAGGGGTAGGGGTAGGGCTTGACCTATAGTAGAAGCAGCTAAGATGCAAGAGCAAGAGCAGCATGTACGACAAGGAGTTCCTGAGGTTGATCCTATAGCTTTTGCAACTAGAATGGCAGGCATTAACCAACGCTTGGCAGCTCTGAATCAAGCCATGCCTTTAGTTCAGCAGATGATTCAACATAGGAATTAAGGGATGTTTGATGCAGATGCAGCATTACTGTATCCATGAGTGGGAAGAGTTTCTTTCGATGGCACGGGAGATGCATTGGATTTCCTTAATACTATTGAGGCCAAAACTCAGACAAGCTACACAAATTATTAGCGGATTATGGTTGTAGAGTTATATGTTCAGGCCGCAGCTTAAGACTGGTTCATGCAGTCCATTCAGCCACGCATGGCTACGATGACTTGGTTGGAATCTAAGGAGCAGTTTCTGAGGTACTTTTATCCAACTTCAATGAGGGATAACTATAGATGGTAGCTACTGCACATAAGTAAGGGTGATCGGTCAGTTGCAGAGTACACCCATGAGTTCCTCAGATTAGGTCGTCATGTACTAGATGTGATGCAGGATGACAGAAGAGCAGTTGAGTTATTTGTGATAGGTTTAGGTGCAGCCTACATCAGTATCCAGACTAGAGACCGAATGTTTGACAATGTTGTTGAGGAGTCTCAATAGCTAGAGAGACGCCATATTATGCATGGCACCATTCCTGACCCTTATGCGAGCAACAACAGTGGAGTATTGATGACACAAGGGTTTCAGCAGCCTGTGTTTCAAATGGGCAGTGTTGGTATTCAGACCGCAGGCACTTCACAGTAGGGTTATCGAAGTAATCGAGCTTATAAGAGTGGCAGACACAGCAGACAGAGTAGTAGACCTCTGAGATTGGGACCTAGAGCCAGTAGTGGTAGTAGCAGTCAGAGCTCTAGGTCTGGTAGTTGAGGCTTGGGGCCCAGTGCATGCCCTACTTGTGGTTAAGTATATCAGGGGCCATGCCATTTGCTGACTAGAGCCTGTTTCAGGTATGGGCAGATTGGACATCTTGCTAAAGAGTATCAGTCTTCTTATGCCAAGGGATCTTTGTCTTCAGTTGCTCAGCTATTTCAGCAGGTGCATCAGCCCTACCAGGCACCTATGTATCCTCAGCAAAGGCCAGCTCAGTATGTGGACCAGTAGGGCCGACATCCAGGAGGCAGATATGGGGGTAGACCGAGTGGTAGAGGATTCACACAACCTTCCAGTTCTTAATAGGCTGGCCATGGATAGGCTATGGTGTTCACTCTGACTCCTCAGGATGCTCAGGCATCTAATGGGGTGGTAGTAGGTACTCTCTCAGTGTGTTCTTTTGAAGCTAGAGTTTTATTTGATCCTGGTGCATCACACTCTTTTATTTTTGCCTATCTTCACTTCGAGGATGGAGTGGCAACCATCAAAATTGTTATTTCCCTTGTCTGTAGTGACTCCACTTAGTGTCGAGTTAAAGATAGACATATTCTTTCCATCTTGTCCCGTGTTGGTAGAAGGTAAAGATTTGCTGGTAGACTTAGTATTGTTGGATGTAATCAATTTCGATGTGATCTTGGGGATGGATTGGTTAGCTCAACATTATGTCACGTAGGATTGTCGAGAGAAGGTAGTGATTTTCATAATCCTTAATGATGAAGAGTTTCGATTCAAAGGCGATAAGAGTTCAATGGCTCAGAATCTTATTTTTGCTATCATAGCTAGAAAGATGCTTAGTAGAGGATGTAAAGGCTATTTAGTTGTGGTCAGAGATACAAAGGTGGACATGGAGCAGTTGAGAAGGTGCCAGTGGTATGCGAGTTTCCTGATATTTTTCTTGAAAATTTGCCAGGATTCCCACTAGACAAAGAGATAGAATTCTATATCGATATTGCACCTGGTACAAATCTTATCTTTATGCCACCTTACAGAATGGTGATCGCAAAGTTGAAAGAGCTTTTTTAACAGTTGTAATAGTTACTTGATAAGGGTTTTATCAGACCTAGCACATCTCCTTAGGGTGCACCAATGTAATTTATGAAGAAGAAAGATGGTAGTCTTCAACTTTGTATCGACTACAGACAGTTGAACAAGGTCACCATCAAGAACAAATATCCTCTCCCAAGGATTGATGACTTATTTGATTAGCTTCATGGAGCTCAGTGTTTTTCTAAGATTGACTTGAGGTCAGGGTATCATCAGTTGAGAATTAGAAGGGGAGTTGTACCTAAGACTGCATTTCGGATGAGATATAGCCATTATGAATTTTTGGTGATGTCCTTTGGGTTGACTAATGCTCTAGTGGCCTTTATGAAATTGATGAATCGGGTGTTTAGACCATTATTAGACCAATTTGTAATTGTCTTTGTTGATGATATCTTGGTATATTCAAGAAGTGAGGAGGAGCATGTGAGGCATTTGAGGTTTGTGCTTCAGACCTTAAGGGAACATCAATTGTATGTCAAATTCTTGAAATGTAAGTTTTGGTTGGGTCAAGTGGCATTCTTAGGCCACGCGGTATCCAAAGATGGCATACTAGTGGATCCCAAGAAGATTGAAGCAGTTACAGAATGGCCGAGACCTACAATAGTCACCAAAGTGAGAAATTTTTTGGGTTTAGCAGGCTATTACAGGAGATTTGTGAAGGATTTCTCCAAGATTGCAGTGCCCTTAACAAGGCTAACTCAGAAGAATGTCAAGTTTGTTTAGACTGACAGATGCAAAGAGCACTTCTAGTTGCTTAAGGACTTATTGACTTCAACTCCAGTGTTGACTTTACCTTCAGGGAATGAAAGGTGTACAATGTATTGTGATGCTTCTCGAGTAGGACTGGGGTGTGTATTGATGCAGAATGGGAGAGTGATTGCTTATACTTCACGTTAGTTAAAGAAGCACGAGCAGAACTACCCCACCCATGATTTGGAAATGGTAACTGTGGTGTTGGCTTTGAAGATATGGAGGCATTATTTATATAGTGTAACTTGGGATATATACACCGACCATAAGAGCTTAAAGTACATCTTTTAGCAAAAAGACTTGAATTTGAGACAAAGGACATGGATGGAACTTCTGAAAGATTATGATTGCTCTATTCTTTACCATCCGGGTAAAGCAAATGTGGTAGTTGATGCACTGAGTTGGAAGTCAGCAGGCAGTCTTACACACATCAGCAAGGCTGATCGTTAAGGAGTTGTATAAACTGATTGATCAGGGGTTACAGTGGAAGATAACCAAGAAATGTCTTTTAGCTCAATTCAGAGTACAATTTGTGTACTTGGATAGAGTTAAAGTAGCTTAGAGAATAGATCCGCAGTTGTAGAAGATTATATTTGAAGTGCAATAAGGTCAATCCAGAGACTTTGTAATTAACAGTGAGGGCACGTTGCGTTTAGGCACAAGGCTATGTGTACCAGATGTGAATGAATTAAGAAAGGAGATTATGGAGGAAGCCCATTTTTCTGCTTATAGTATTCATCCAAGTTCTACCAAGATGTATCATGATTTGAAAGATACATATTGGTGGAATGGGATGAAGAGAGACATTGCAGAATTTGTGTCCAAATGTCTTACTTGTCAGTAGGTGAAGTTAAAACATTAGAGGCCTTCAGGATTATTACAACAATTGCCCATTCCAGAATGGAAGTAGGATATGATTGCTATGGATTTTGTAGGTGGTTTACCTCATATATCAAGTGGCTATAATGCTATCTGGGTGATAGTTGATAGATTGACAAAGTCAGCTCACTTTCTGCCAATTAAGAAGATGTACTCTACTGACAGGTTAGCAAGATTATATGTTAACTGGATTATTTTTCTTCATGGAGTACCAGTGAGTATAGTGTCTGACAGAGGAGCCACTTTTACTTCAGTCTTTTGGCAAGAATTATATAAGACTTTGGGTATAAGGTTGGAATTTAGCACAACTTTTCATCCTCAAACTGATGGTCAGTCTGAAAGGACCATTCAGACTTTGGAGGATATGCTTCAGATGTGTGTGATGGATTTTGGTGGTCAATGGGATGTATATTTTCCATTGATTGAATTTGCTTATAGCAATAGTTATCATGCAAGTATTAAAATGGTTTCGTATGAAGCACTGTATGGAAGAAAGTGCATATCGCCTTTATGTTGGGAAGTTGGTGAGAGAAAGTTGACAGGACCAGAATTGGTGCATGTGACTTCTGAAAAGATACCCATCATTTAGCAGAGGTTAAAAACAGCCTTCAGTAGATAGAAGAGTTATACAGACCCTAAGATGAAGGATGTATCATTCTTTGTTGGAGACTTGGTGTTTCTTAAAGTGTCTCCAATGAAAGGAGTGATGAGGTTTGGTAAGAAGGGTAAGTTAACTCCAAGATATATCGTACCCTTCGAGATTTGATCGAGAGTTGGCGAAGTGGTGTACAGACTGGTGTTACCACCAGAGTTGTCACGGATTCACCCAGTGTTTTATGTCTCGATGCTGAGGAAGTATGTTTTCAATCCTTCACACGTTCTTTAGCTTCAAACAGTGGAGCTCAGCGAAGATTTGGCGTATGAAGAGTACCTAGTGGCGATAGTATCGACAAGTTTGATAGCTCCGCACTAAAGAAATTCTGATGGTGAAAGTGTTGTGGAGCAACCATACAGTGCAAGATTGCACGTGGGAGACCGAGGTAGTGATGCATGTGGCATGTCCTTATCTTTTGCATTTGTAAAAATCTTGTACTCCTTTTATTTTGTTAAAATTCGAGAACGAATTTTTTTTATAAGGGGGGAAAGTTGTTATAATCCGAATTATTTTTTTTAATTATAAAATAAATTTCTGGGATTTGCAGTATTAATAAATATTTTATTAATATTGAGATTATTATTTAGTAAAATTAAATTTGAATATTATTTTAATTATTATGTTATAAAAGTATGTTAATGATATTTTAGTAAATTGTTAGCTAAGTATTATTTTATATTTTATTGTATATATTATTATGGTGGAGAGAATTAATTAGGTGTGTTATTTTATATATGCATATTGTATAGTGTTTTGATGGGAGAGTTAGTATTTTATTATTATTATTATTATTAAAAAAAATCAAAATTATTTTTTTTCGAGCCATTCTTCTTCTTCTTCTTCTTCTTCTCCTCTTTCTTCTTCTTTCTTTCTTTCTTTCTTTCTTTCTTCTCTGTCGAACCAGACCAGACTGCACCAGCCCATTGCCTCATCACCGCCACCACCACCAGCTCGCCGTCCTCCAACCAGCCACCCAGCAGCCACCTCTCTTCCTTCTCTTCCTGTTTTCTCTTATTTTGACCGGAGCTAGTTTTGGTCGCCAGCAAAGATTCCGACAACGATTGGTCATGATTCTTGTGTCGTTGGAATCATCATCTTCCAAGCTTCTCGAATCTACCTTCAGTTTCTTCGATCTCCTTCCGAATCGACTTGAAACGAGATAAATTCATTTTTGAGTTTTTGTTAATTTTTGGTTAATTAAGTGAGATTTAGGCTTAATGTTGAGCAGAGAAGTTGATGTAGAGATTGAATGCTATGCATATATAATTTTTTTATATTTTTTAGATTTATTTTTAATTTTTGAAATTTTTGGTTCGGGTTACTATTCCAAGCCCAAAATATTTGATAATTTTAATAAATACTATATATTATTTGGAGTAATGTTTGTAAAGAAAATTTTGTAAATTTAATTATAGATAATTTATTATAATTTTTGGAAGTTATATGTGAAAAATATGAATTTTAGAGAAAATTGTATAATTTGATTTTAAATTGATTTTTAATAAATTTATAGTCAATTAACTTGTATAATGATAATGTTAATTATTAGAAGGTGTAAATTAATTTTATTAGCTAAATAGGTATTTTTGTATATTTTGTTGATTTTAGATAAATTTCTAGAAATAATATTAATGTATATAAATATTATAGTATTTAATTATTTGATGATTTAATTATATTTAGTGTTAAAATATATTTTTTATAAATTTTTTGGAATTTTATAAGTAATAAATTTTAAGTATATTTATTAATATATTAAATGAGAAATATTAATAGTTTAAATAAAAATTAGATTTTTGTATATGATAATTATTTAAAAGAAATTATTATTCAAATAGCCTGATTAATTTTTATAAAATTTTGTTATATATTTTTATAACTCAAATATATATATATTTTGTGGTAGTGTTGTTGATGATCTCGGTCGGAATTTGTGTGTAGTTTGGGAGTCCGATCCGAGTGTGGTACTATGTGCTGAATAGAAGTGTTTTTCGTGCAGGATCGACTCTACTTTTAGTAGAGGGGTGTCCGTTTTACAAGGGAGATTCTGCCAAATTTTTGGTAGATTTCTCGTAAAATGTGGCATCGGTATTTGTGAAATTTTGAGTCTGTTTAGCATTGTGTTTTAGATCGAGTCAATTCCTTCATTTTATGATTTTATTAATTTTGAGAATCTCATGAATTTAATTAATTTATCCTATGAGCATATTTTAAATAAATATTATTTATTTTAGAGAACTTCAGGGCACGAGCTATTGCACCAAGGCAACAGAGAACGCATCGCCCGGTACGCTCAACCTGTGAGTTAATTTTATGAAATGTGTGTTGTGTGTGTTTTCACAATATTTTCTAGCAATTAAAAAATAATAAAGAAATGGCTATATGATTGATTTGTAAATAATAATTGAAAGCATGTTTAAAGAAAAATTATTTCATTATGTTTTATTTATTTATTTAATCATTATTTAATGATTTATTTACTTTATTTAATGATTTGTAATTTAAATTGATTTGGAGATAGTGATAGAACGTACTACCTAGTGGGTGTCACTAGGACTACGTGCACTTGGGTAAGATCTCGGTATGTATTAAAATGTGAATTGACTTTGAGGAAATGTGTACCCTCGGGCAAGAGTGAATGGTTAGAGCTCGGTGGAGCTAGTGCTCTCGGGCCGGTAAAAAGGGATGTAACTCGGTTGAGCTTGCTCTCGAGAGATCAATATGGAATAAGTGAAATGACTGTGGCAGTAACTCGGTTGAGCTTGCTCTTGGGACGACAATCACTTGGATTAAAAGAGCCGAAAGACTATTAGAATAATGGTTTAGGTGTTCTACCAGGTTTTCCACTAGAAAAATTATTTTAAATATTTTTATATGAGGATTTCATATTAAATTAATTTAAGAAGTTTTAAAGAGACTTTATATAAATATTATCGAGAAAAGTAAATAATTTTAATTATTATAATTATTTTATTCTATATTGTTTTAAAAAGGGCTTTAACAAATGGTTTTAAAACCAGCATGTATTTTATAAAATTGATTCACTCAGTGAGGTCTGATTGCCCTCGACTTATTTTTTTCAGGACCTCACAGTCTGTCTGCTAGTATCCACAGTTTGCTCTGAGTTCGTTCTTCACTGGCTGCACTATGTATGTTGATTTGATTTGTATATTGTGTAACTGAATTCTAGACACCACAGTAGTTAATTAAAAAATATGTATTATCAGTATTCTGTTTTTTTTTTTTACCTGACTTGAGTTTTTGTATTTGAAGAATATTGTTTCATGCTTTCAGTATTGTGCATCTATTATGATTTTATTATTAAGTCTATTATTTTTATTTCACGAAAAATTTCTAAGGCTTACTATGGGTTTCAGTTACTTTATGTATTC
>CATIWM010369094.1:0-14549 GCA_949671775.1 Mallotus repandus
GTTGTAAAAATCAATATAAGGGAATAGATTGTGGTGATTCAAAATCCTAACTTAGGGATAAGTTAGGTGGAGACGTAGGATTGTTGAGAATTCAAACTCCTTAAATACTTGTTCATCATTCTTCTTTCTCAACATTCTTTCATTTTTGCTTATTTATTTTGAAGTTTTGATTTTTGTTCGATAGCCTTATTCACCCCCCCCCCCCCCTCTTGGGGATTTTCACATTTATAGTTATTTTCAAGAGTTTCCCATACTTCTTTTTTGGATTGGCAATACTGAGCTTTGCCTCCTTCTTCTCGAGACATAGAGGCAAGCAAAATTTTCATGGCCTTCTTATTCTTGTCGTTCCTTCTTCGTGATCATTTGACCATTGAATTCTTCAGAGGATGGTTTCCACACCATTAATTATGGCTTTAAGTAGTTGCCAACCCTTTAAAACAACATCCTAAAGTCTAATTGGATCACTATATAAGTACAATTCCATTTTAAACTTCCAATGTGGATAGCCACTACCATCAAAGAAGGGTTTAATGGATGAGAAATTTAAGAATTCACTCCCTATGATGTTTTCTTCTTACAAGTAAGTACAAAGAAGTCAAGCTCTGATACCAATCGTAATAGCCTTAAAGGTGAATGTGGCTTTTAAGAAAATAAAAGGTGATTAACAACAATTAAAGAAATGATTAGAGATTAAGAAGGTTAAACATAAGCATTTCGGTTTATCAACAACCTACATCTCCACCTAACTCTCCCAAGTTAGGATTTTTGAATCACCATAATCTATTTCCTTAGATTGACTTTTACAAATTTGAGTTTTAAGCTCAACTCTAACCTTACAACCAAGAGTTTTAAGATTGCACTTAACTAATTTCCCAAGTGTTTACAATATGAGAACGCTTAAGCCTTTCACACTAGAATAAGACATCACATCCCTTTTTCAAACCTTAAAAAATAGAAGAAGAAGAGACTTAATTCTAATACATAATCCACACTCAAAAGAGTAGTTAAATATGGAGAAAATAAAAGAATAAATTGAATGCTTAATGAATGCTAAGGATAACTTTTCAACAACCAAAGTGTGTGCCTGTTGAATGAGTCTCCAGGTCTTATTTTTATACTTGGAGATCACAAAAGAGATGTTGAGGAGCATTCAAGTCATCTTCAACTTTCATTGAGTTGTAAATAATGCAATCCTGCTTTTTACAGGACTGGCCACCTTACGGTCGTGAGGAGGTGCTCATGATCATGAGCTATAAAAATGTGACTGTTAGGGTTGGAGGGTTGTCAAAATTAGCCATTAGTTACTTGAGTGTTATGCCTCATGAGCTGGTCATGATCGTGATGAAGGATCGTGAGCAGTCCAACTCATTGTAGTCTTAGGTTTCCTTCAGTAACCATTGATTTTGTTGTACTTATAAGTTGGTCACAAGTGTCAGCACCACTTGTGAGCAATCCAGCATGGTGAAGGCTTAAGAAACACATCTTGGTCATGAGCTAAATTGTTGAATCACGGTCTAGATCACTTCTCATGATCCACTCAAGACCATAAGGGAGGATCTTGAGCAATCCAGCTTATTGATTTCCCTTAAACTCATTTGAGCCTTTGGCTCATGACTTGGGCTCTCGATAATGAGGGCTACTCGCGAGTCTTACCTGTTTGCTTGAATTAACTTGTAATCAATGTGGAATGCTCTCCATTTGGCTTTGGTCATTTGTTCAAGACTTGGGAATCTTTCAAGATCAATTTTAGCTTCTTTCAAATAGTATTTTGGTCTACAACACTTAGCAAACATTATTTGTAAGATCAAATTATTTATTAAAGTCAAAATAGAGAGTCTGATCATGCATAAGGTCAACAACATGTATATTAGACTAACTTAGGGATTGTTTTCCTTTATTTGAATGTATTTTTTACATGCTTTCATTACAGATTACTACTTTGTATGTTAGAATAAGGTTTAAATGAAAATTGCACATAATTAGAGGATAAAATAATAATTACTAAAATAAATTAAGGAACATGAGTCTAAAAGAAGTTAGTATTCCTTACCCAGAACTCTCTCAGTGTGGTGCTAACTCTCTTTTAGAGAATCAAGTTGCCATCACCTTATAAGTTGTCCTTGTTATTACCCTAGCTGGTAACTCCTCATCTTCTTGCCATATCTCTGTGATAGTGGTTACGGTAACAAAAGACTTGGGTGTGCGCTAAACCTTACCGCCTACACATATGTATTCTTTTATCTTTTAGCTACCTAAAAGAACCCTTTCTATGTCACTAAATTACATCACTTGCCACTAGGCTTTTGTCTATAAATTAAAGCTTTGAGGAATCATTTTGGGGAGGAGAGCTAATGGTAAGAGAGAGAGAATTACTAAAGCAAAAATTAGAGAGATTAAAAAGTGAAAATATAAATATTATGCCAAAATAATATCCATTTGATCTCTTCCCTTTCGCACCCATTTCTCTCTTCGTATTCTACCTATTTTCTAACCTAAACATAACCCTCAACAACCTAAAAATCCTCTCAAATCCTAGCACAAAAATCAAACCAAAAACAACCTTACATTAACCCATAATCAACTTCAAACAACCTTATTACACACCTCTCTTGCTTTCAATCTCAAATTCTTTAATCAAATCTTTATTTTTGGTGAGTTCAATCTCATATTCTAAGGCTAAAACACTTTCAAAAACTTATTTCCCTTCATCTTGAGCCTTATTTCTTGGGATTGAGGCTTTGATTTTTTAGTTGTTTATGCAAAAAGTTTATTTTTCACCTCAGAGGTGAATAGCTAAAATTTTCTGATGAACAGTCGTTCGGCTATTTTTGCCTCCCAAAACAAGCCAAATCCCTTCAATTCTAGCCAAAGACATGCCAACGCTAGCCAAGCAAGCCCTTGGTCTAGTTCTTTATCCTTTTTGCTCCAAAATGATTCCAATGATGGTCTTACTGACTCTTGCGCATCTAATAATGATTATACATCAATAAAATGAGTCTCTAAGGTCTTATGATGATTGGACACATTTTTATTTTCAATTCATTTTTCTTTCATAAACAACTCTTATTTTAAAACCTTTTCATCTTTTTATTCTTCTTTGATTAGATCTTGGTTTTTGTTGATGATTAATATTAAGTTGTTGTTTTGCATTTATGATTTTGATTACGTGATATGATTCATTTCTTTATTAAATTTGTGTCCTATTTCTTTGTGCTTATAGTTAGAATATATGTGGAGTTGTGTTCTTATTATCTATATGTCTATTTGTGTTATATCTTTGATTATTGTTATGATCATTAAAGTGTTCTTTTATTATGATATTTGGTGATGAACATGTGAAAGTCTTGAGTCTAATTTGTGTACATTTTCTTATTATGATTTGTGCACTATGTGGCCTTAAAAGTGCTAAGTGACCATTGTTGGTTGATCTTGTGCTTCTAGAGGACTAGTCATGACCTTTTTTAGTTTCTCTTTGATTTTTAATTGAAATAATTATGTTATGCCTATTGACTATTGGCACTAACCCTATATTCTTCTCTTATTGATTATGTTTACTAATGATGCTCTGCCTAAATCCTAACACATCGGTTGGTGGAGTTTGGCTTTACTGGAGCAGGTGCTTATTGAGGACGGATCCAGGCGGGGGTCCTCCCTGTGTATAGCAGTCAGACAGGTGGGATTCTGCCTCAGCTTGGGCATGGCCCACAGATCGAGGGGCTTTTTCTCTAGCGGAAAAGGTGCTTTCTATGGGGGAGAGCATCCCATAAAGGTATTGTCCCGTCTTAGCTCAGAGCAAGTTTTATCCCCATGGGGGTGCCTCTTTTAGGGAGGGGAGACTTGAGCCTTATGAAGACCCAAGCCCCTATATTCCTTACCAATGTGGGATTTGGTGTATCATCATATATCCCCCCGAAGTGAGGGCTTGGGTAGAGGACATGACCTCGTTCCCACAAACAGTGCTAAATGATGGGTCTTGGACTTTTTAGCCTTAGCTCTAGTTGTGATGTGGCTCAGGAACACCTACAAGACAAGCAAATCTAGGTCAAGGAGGGCGAGGATACCCCTAGCCCCTCCGATGCCTAAGTCATCAGGGATTTTATGTGAGAGAGATGTGATTCTCTAAAAAATATGTTATTATGTGAAAATGGATGTTCTCATGGTTGAGAGAACGTTTGTATGGTCAAAAGAAGAAGAAAAATAAGAAGAAGAAGAAGAAGTAAAAAATGAGAGGAAGAAGAAGATACCCATATTTCTTGAGGTTTGGTGCTCATAAGAGAGGTTGTTAAAAAGTGAACGCCACATGTCGACATCTCATAGGCAGAGAGGAGGTTGGTGAAGTGGAAACCACGTGTCAGCGCCTTATAGGCAGGGAGCCCTGCTATGAATGATGGCTTGTCAGGGAGTGGCAGCCATCTACTTGATGGGATGGTGATTTGACATGGAGCAGGCACTTATCGAGGGTTGAGGTGGACAAGTTTTCTCCTTGTATATGATAGTTAGATAGGCAAAGTTCCTCCCTACATGCACTAGTCAAACAGGTGGGGTTCCTCCCCATATGCACTAGTCAAACAGGTGGGGCTCCTCCCCATATGCACTAGTCAGAAGGTGTGAAGTACTAAAAGGTCGAGGTCCCTCATTTGCAATCTTTCTAAGGAGGAGTGCTTCAGGAATAGGAGTCAACCGGTCAAAGGCAACTGACATGTCATGTTGGTTGACCTTGCTTTACATATGTCATTATGGGATTCGTAGGGGATTTTTGGCATTGTCTGTGGGAAGAGGATGATTCTTTATTGCTTAAAAGGTCATGCTTTTCTATTACAATTTCTCTCATCATTTGTGTTATCAATTTGCAAATAAACTTTGGTGTGCTTGTATTTTCTCCTCCATTCTCTTTGCACTTTCTCCGCTGAAAATCAAGAGAATATTTTACAAATCTTAATATGGTATTCTCTTTTTCCTTATCTTTTCTCCATTGAAAATCAAGAGATATCTAAGGTGATGGTGGGAAAAATATGGAGTGCTTATTTTATTATGTTGCATAGAAGTTATTGGGTCATTGTTATTGCATTTCTCTTACTCTTGGAAAAGAGTTTATGAATAAATTCCTTAACGGAGAATATGAATCAATAAGGAATGAAGAAGTGGAAAAACCTTCTGAGATGGGAATTAAGCAGTATTTTTACCTTACTAACATTGAAAAAAGATAAGAGAAAAAGGAAGCTCAAGTTAAAGGTTTTTATGGGGAAATCTCTAATGTCAACCATCATCTGGAAGTTACTAGGCTGGGACCCTCCCTGTGTCACAAAGTTACCAGGCAAGTATTCCCCCTATGATTACCTTTCAGGAAGGAAACCTTCTTTCACTCCTCATCACCTCTCAGTGAGTTAGAAAAGCAATTTAAAGAATTCCTTGGGTGGAAAATTAAAGAGCCAATAGAAGAAAGTTATCTAACCATATGATGAATACCTAATCCCCCTTCTCTGAGGTAGTTAAGAAGGAGCCTATACCTAATGAATTTTAACAAATCACTCTTCCTACTTACAACAGATGATTGGTCCTAGAGAGTATGTTCTGGAGCTTCAAGTGGTTGTTGAATGATACACATGCTTGGAGGTTTATCTCAAGCATCCTAGCTGAAAGGGGAATTTTCCACCTGGAAACCATTGTTTAGAGTCAGGGTGAAGGCCAACCTAGCTATGTGGCCTGATCCAATATAAAAGCTCTGAAGATTCCTCACTTGAAAGACTCTTGAGCTGCTGAGACAATTATGAATGATGGGTACACTAAGCAAGATAATGCCTTCCACACCTCTAAGTTTGCTTCTAACCACCAAAAGGAGTTGGTAAATTCTCCCTCCTCTGAAGAGGCTAAAGATAGTATAAACACCATGTAAATAAGCCCAGACAGGGACAGTCTTATATGTGCTACATGTGTGCCTCAAAGTTGATGGAATCGAGCGAACTCCCTTACCAAGATAACCAGTCAAGGAATAATTCTACCTATCTGACTTATGGATGCAGGAAGTCTCTACCTGGGAATCTTACCCAATTATTCTTTTTTGAAGTTCTTATCCTACATGGGGAATCCTATATAAAAGTTTAAGTATGAGAGGAAACCTTATCAGCAGTGCAGTATCTCTTTTTGGTTTATTGCATAATGGATGAACTGCTCTTATTTTATGAAAGACGGGTGATGAATACTTACTCCATTTTAGCTTTCTATTATTCCTTTGGCTCTTTGCAAATAAATTTGTGTACTCCCTATTGAGCAAGGGAATCTCCTCTATTGAAGTATTTATACTTATATGACTAAGTGTTTGAGTCTCTCTTTAAAAGGAAGATGTTGTCTCTTGAAGCTTCTCTCTTTATGTATGTGATGATACTTGGATCTCCTCTTAAAAAGAAGATATTTTCTTATGGCATAATATCAATTGAAGCTACTCCATGAACATCCTAGAAAGGAGGCCGATCAGACATCTCCCTATGTGAAGGCTATCCAGACAGGAATCTCGCCTGGGAGGAAAAATATCCTTAATGGATCAAATAGATCTAACTCCCTCATAGGAGCAAAATGTTCTCCATTAGAAATTCTTAATAGAATATCAGAGTCTCCCCTAAGGGAGTGTAATATATTTAATATGATCATCTACAAAGGATTATCTATTCAATAACCTATACCTCCTACACAGGAGTGAATTTCCTTTATTGGAAATATCTATTCAAGAATCCCTATCTCCAACAACGGAGTAACATTTTCCCATTGGAAATGCCTACCTAGAAACCATTAACTCCCTTAAGGAAGAGAATGCTAATAATGCATCCTTACAAGGTAGGATTATTTCCTCAATTGTCTATTTTCTAGGCAGGAAGGCTGAAATTCTCCCAAGCACCAATGCCATTCCAAAAATGGAGAATTGCCATTTTCTCTACATCAGAGCTAAGGAATCTATTTATGCATAATACACGGTTCAAAATCAATGGAAGATTCCTCTTATTCTACATAAGTATGTTTCTTTAGATCTAAAATAATTATGAGAAGTCATCAAGGCTGATTATGGCCTAATAGATAAGTTTTCCTTATCAAATATCTCAAATCAATATTGTAATTGTTATTTTATAGTGTTGCATGTCTTAGTCAATTCACATGAGGCATGAATTACTTCTTGTATAAGAAGTGACCCAACCTTGTATCCTTTACACAAGGAGGAGATTATCCTTGATCCTTCTTCTCTTGACCTATTTCTATGTAATTTCAAGGGAAGCAGGAGTCTGGACTCCTTAGAGTTTCTCTATGAAGAGAAAATTAATATTCAAGCCTTTATTAACTTGATTGGCCATAGAGCATATATATCATCTCCATAAAGGGATAAATTCTTACTTATTATGACTTGAATAAATTGTTAAACCCCCTATGGGTTACAAGGCTAAATTTTCTTCTTTCCATAGTTATTAAATCATGTAACATGACATTTTTATATGTCTCAAGTTATATTTTTGAAAATCATATTGCACGTCATCTATTTGCATATGTGTAAATCTTTTGTATAACTTTTCATATTGATAAGTATGACATTTGAATTTTAAGATTATATATATTTTTCTTGTGTTATTGACAATGAAAATAACCTTCAAAGGAAAATACCCCTCCTAAAAAACTAAAACCAAACAAAGTATTGCCATTTTCAATGGAAAATTGTACACAATATAAATGAATGCCACCAGTTGATGCCAAAAATTAAAAGAATGATTAGACGGTCCACCTGAGAAGCTTTTCTAAGTAGGGGAACATCCCTCCTGGATAGTATTTACGTAATAAGGAGGCGGGTGTTGCAAGGCCTAAGAAAGATAAGCAGTTAGCACTTCTGCCTAACACTGACATGAGTGGAGTTACTAATCTAATGACCGGGGAAAATCTTCTCATTGAGCAAAAGAAATGGAAGGGAGAATCAGGGTGTACAACAAAAGGTGCCAGTGGAAAGAAGGGAGGAATCCCTTATATATGTGTGATAAGGTATGGAGAAGGTATGGAGACTCCTCACATAGATGCATGCCATGGTGAAGAAATCTCTATTACACTTACATAGATTCTACCCCATGGTAGACCATCTACACAAGATTCTTCATTACTCAGACTCCTAATCTCTTTAAATGGGTTATTCTACATAGCAAGCATCAGAATGGCTACTTCTCAAATTTCAAAGATCATTGACTTATTTGCTAACAGGTCTAGTAGTGGTGAAATGATTCCAACAAGTTAATTTCCAGTATGATAAAGATCGGTTGCAAATTCACTTCTCAAAATATAATCTTTAATGAGGATAAAAAGAGCTCAACCAACATCGATTCACTTAATTTGAAATCATTGTCATTCTTCAAACTCTTTTTGAGGGGGACAAGGAGGTATGAATACTCCCTAGTTGGATAAGAAGACAAAACAATCTAGGTGACAGTTAAAAAATTGACATGCATTAGAGAATAATAGTCTTTGAACCAGAAAATGTCAGTCCACACTTTGAATGAAGACAAGTTATAGAAGAAAGAAATTTCCAAAAAGCAAGGAAGTAGAGGCATGTGCAAAAGTAGCTTTTGTTTCCATATTGGATAGATCTCCTCACTGAGATATGCTTTTTCAGACACCCAAAATGTATGACTTCCAAGCATCCTCTCTTATAAAGATGGTGATGTATAAATAAAATTTCCTATCTGGTTAATATATACAGGAGAGCAGATTTCCCATCTAGTTAGTCTATGTTAGTAGAGCAAATTTCCTACCTGGCAATGCCATATAGTAGAAATTCTATCAGACCAAAGAGAAGCTTTGAAGCCCTCTCTAAGAAAATCAAGATTTACTATTTAAGATAGGAAACCATACAAAAGAAGATATCATATACCTCTACCTATAATGCTTATCTTTTTAAAAAGCAAATAATATGTTGAGAGAAGTGTAAGAGGGAGTATATGTCTGCTATATGTAAATTATCTAACCAAAGATATGTGATATGACATGTGAAAAGATATGTGAACATGCTAAGAAGTGCCTGAAGCTTGAGATTAACCAAACAATGGCTAAAAGAGTAAAAAGGACTATAATGAGGGAGCTTGAAGGGGACTACAAGGATGATTATAGAAGAATTTAGGATTATGCAGAAGAATTGAGATAGACCAATCCTGGAAGCAATGTTAAAGTTATTTATGATCAAAGCACAAGTAGATTTACTAAAATGTACATATGTTTTAATGCTTTAATGCACGGCTGGATAGTAGGTTGCAGAAGAATCTTGGGACTTGATGGCTTCTTCATCAAGAATATGTGTAAAGGAGAATTGCTTATAGCAGTTGGAAAGGATGCCAATGACTAAAGATTTCTAGTTGCTTAGGCTATGGTCAAGTCTGAATCCAAGGATACTTAGTTATGGTTTTTGAAGCACTTAAAAGAAGACTTTGCTTTAAATGATGGAAACCAACTAACTATAATAAGTGATATACATAAGGAGCTCAATTGCTTTTATTATAAATAATTTTTCATATTTTAATATAAAAATTATTTGTTATCTTTAATTTCACAACCACTAGGTATACAGGGGCTGATAAAAGCTGTTAAGCAAGAATTGCCTTTTACTAAACATCGATTGTATGCCATGCATATCTACATGGCATGGCAGAAGAGATGGAGAGGAACTGATTTCGGACAACACTTTTGGAGATGTGCAAAGAACCCTTTTGAACAGATGTTTACATATGAGTTTGAGAAACTTGATGCCCTTGGGAGTGGATCTGTGGAACACTTGCTTAATTATCCTCCCCACACATAGTGCAGGTCATACTTCTGCTTTCATTCTAAATGTGACACTGTGTGTAATAATATGTGTGAATCCTTTAATGGACATTTAGTGAAAGTTAGACAAAAACATATAATAGGCATGTTAGATTTTGTGAGAGTTGATGAGATGAAGAGAATTCATGAAAAAGAGATGCAACTATTAAATGGTATTACAATGTAAGTCCAAGTGCATGTGCAAAATTAAACAAAAATATTGAGTGAGCTGCAACATGCACTGTAGAGTGGAATAGGGATAAAGCGTACGAAATTATTGAAGGGTGTGATAGGCACACAGTTAATTTAGAAAGCAGGAGTTGCACCTGTCGATCTTGGGATCTTGCAAGCATTCCACGCCCTCATGGAATTTATGCTTTAAATCAATCATAGTCAAAAAGTTCTTGAAGATTATGTTGAAAAATGTTATAGCAATGAAATGTA
This sequence comes from Mallotus repandus, assembly GCA_949671775.1. NCBI lineage: Eukaryota > Viridiplantae > Streptophyta > Magnoliopsida > Malpighiales > Euphorbiaceae > Mallotus > Mallotus repandus. The sequence goes on from CATIWM010369094.1 coordinate 10,258, forward strand.
CTTGGCAGCATATCAATATTATATGTAGCCAGTGAAGGGCAAAAATATGTGGCCTAAGATAAAATTGCTGCCATTGTTACCCCTTGAAATTATAAGGAGTGCAGGTAGACCTAAAATATCAATAAGACAAGATCCTGAAGAACCGAAAAGGAATGGAAAAATGTCTCGTAAGGGAGCTTTTATTATTTGCTCAATATGTAAAGAGACAGGGCATAACAAAAAAAGGTGCCCAAATATAGCTAATGCAAGTGGTTTAGCTTAAAATTTATAAGTCCTTTAAATTTAACTTTTTATAATTCAGATCAGTACATGACAAGAATGTTTGCTTTAAATGTGTAGATAAGTACATAGACAGAAGCACCAACAGCTGCAGTGCCTGATGGGCCTTCAAGTGCATCATGTGTACCACCATGACCTTCAACAGCATGTGCAGGTGCTTTAACTGCATCTGGTGCACCACCACAACCACCAAAACCAACAACAGCTCCTACATGTGCATCTGGTGCACCACCTCAGCAACAATATCCTAGACAAAAAGGCATTCAGATAAATGAACCCTCTCATAACGCACAAGTCTAACATCGAGTACCATAAGATTAGGTTGAAAAGGGAAAAGCACTAATAGTTTCTACTCATTATTAAAAAAAACCATGTGGAGTTGGCATTTTGCATGATGATGTCATAGGAAAAGTGACATTGAATGTAAGTTGAAATTATGTGTTAATGTTTTTATGAATTCTTAGGTCATTTATACGCTTTGATAATTAGTTTATTTAATGGGTTGAGAGGTTGCATTTATGTGTTCATGAATTGGGAGTAAATTTATATGTGTTTTTTTCTTAATTTGGAAACATGAATTTGGGACATATAGATGAAAGTGTTAACTAATTCATTATTTTTATTATTGTAATGTGATGTCAATCAGCTTGGAATGCCGGGAGAAAGGCTGCTACGCAATGGTAATAGGGTAGCAATTGAAAAACAAAAAATTATCACCAATTATGATCATGAGAAGATCAAATTTCAAGCAAATCTAACTTATGGCAAGTTCCAAGCACAGGGTTTAAAGTGGAAAGGGGCGCCTGCTATCAGTGGAACAAAACATGCACTTAAAAGAGATTAAATGCAAGCAAAAATAAAAAAGAGAGTAAGAGACGATAGAAGTACTTTTCAAAGTGAATCAAGTGAGCATGGACATACAGCAAGATCATAACACACTTTGGCATCTCAAACTTTGAATCATGCACTAAGGCCACTAGTGTGTAATGCTCTTACATCAACTAAAAAGAACCCCAAGTTACATCCAAAAAAACAAGTCACGAAGCAGCATGTATATATAAAGACTCTCAAATTTATATAATATGTTTAATGAAGTTTAGTAAAACATATTACAAGAATCTTGGTTTTTTGGACACTTATTGAGAATCATAGTATTTTTTGTCACTTTTTATGAATCTTAGGCTATTGGACAGATTGTGTGAATCTTAGCGTATTTGACACATTTTGTAAATGATAGTGAATCATGTCAGTCAATCAAGCTTTAAGAGATTAGAAAGCTTTTGTGAAACTTTGTGTAAAGTGGAAACTTTTTGTAAATGATAGTGAATCATGACTGTCAATCATGAAAATGATTCATGATTACCACAGTTATATTTATGAATGGACTAAGGATTTGTTTGAATTGCCTTTACAATTGTTGTCTTCTAGTTAATTCAATGTGTTTTTCATAGCAAATAAATAACTTTTGCTTGCCTTTGTCATTACCATATCTGACAGGCATTACATTAAGCACATTTGCATCCAGGAATTAAAGCAACCATCTATTTTTGGTTTGGCATTCAACAATACACATTTTATGTACAAAAACAAGATTCATTATATAACAATCAACAACATTTATAGTGAATCTAAGTTCTTTTATAAATATCATCATCAATAATACAAGTGGGAATCAGCTATTAGTATTAACATGTGCTTCAATAGCAACTATTACAGCTACAAAAACATCATTTACAAGCTTTAAGCACCGCATCCTACCAAAACTAACAGTAAAACACCTCTGACCTACTTGCTAAGTACAATAACTATAATAACCATGATAAAAAAAACCAGTTAATAATCACAACACATACCCACGACTTCCACTGATAATTTTGGCCTACTTCTTGGGCATTTTTTTTATCTCCCTTCTAAGCTCTGCAAATTCAAGCTCCAATTCACTTCATCCCGTTGAATTATGTCATCATATAAAGACTTCAATGATGCATTCTCAAACTTTAAATTACCATTCTCTTCCTGTAATTCCATAATAACCTTCGAAGCTTGAGCATCAAACGGTTTATCATGCCATTCAAATTACTCGAATCCTCTTCTATTCCTTCCATTTTTCTTCTTCTGCAAACACATTCTAATTATAAATTCATTTTTTCTTATATTATATATACACAAATCAAATCTCAATCATTGCTCTCTTACCTTCAAGCTCACAATGCATGAATAGAACCTTCTTCCCGCATTTTGTTCAATCCAAGCTACCCACCTTGGTGCCTTTAAGCCATAATAGCAGAATTTTGGTCGCCCTTCGTATTCAAATTTTGGACCACCACAATGAGGAACTCGCACTCTCGATGAAGCTTTTGCACCTCGCATTCTCAATGTTGATTTATAAGACGAACACAACGATCGTCGGGAAGTTGTTGACATTTTCTTTTTTTATTTTGTACATGATTTAGGATTGCCAATTTGGGGGAAAATTTTCTAGGGTTTATCCATTTCAATTTGGGGAACAAATTCTAAGGCTAGATTTCAATTTGGGGATTCTTTATTTCGTTAATGTTTTTAATTAAATATTAATATTTTACTATTGAGAATTGCACACGCTCAATTCGGTTAAAATTGACCTAAATTTGGGTTTAAAGGGCCTAAAGTTAGAAGAATTAGGCTTATTTATTGGAAAAAGTAAACATGGGTTCATTTAGCCCAAAATACAAATTTAAGGGCCCCATTGTGTATTATTCCCGTCATAAAATGGAGGCTGATTCACACTGCAACCAACTTAGAAAAAAAAAATCGCCGTGAATCGAACATACTCAAAGCTCTTGAAAATCGTACTTTTCCTCTTCCTCGTCCACTCCATCTCCGTTTTCTTCTATATCTCCTCTTCTCATCACCGCTACAACCACCACCACGCCAACTCCTTAGCGAACAATCAACGTCGTCGTACACAACCAATCGTCATTCCGTGGCAGACAACCACCGCACTAACAGCAGCAGCACCACCTCTACTCGTACTATGAGACGCTTCAAAGTTCAATTGGCGAAGGAGGAACTTGAATTCGCCATTATTGGTGTTGAATTCGCCACCAGAACTCTCCAGGTACTCTTTAATCTCGTTTTATTTCAATTTTTGAATTTTTTCTATGCTTATTTGTTTTTGTTTCGTTTGTTGAAAATGTTTAATGAATATGAAGAAATTAATGTTGTTTGATTTCAATATCATTTGTTTGTGCTCTTATGTATATACGAAGAAGTGTTGTTGCATCACTTTATCTGATTAACACTGCCGTAGTACCACTGTTCTGCTCTTTCTTTGCTCTCCTCTCAATTCAATCTCAGATTTTTCAATTTATAAATGCCACTTCCATTATTTGCTTCTTCTTCTTCTTAATGGATCAAAATTCTTTCCTCCTTTTTAATCTCTTTTTTTTTTCTTTTCAATCTCTTAAAAACATTACTCATTCTATGTCAAATTGTGATTTAATAAATAAATAAATTAGTATGTTATGGACTTAAAGTTGAATTCTTGATGTTTATTGATAGGAAGGGAAAGATGTTGTTGCAAGAGCAAAGACAGGTTCAGGAAAGACGTTAGTTTACTTGCTTCCTTTGCTTTAAAAGCTATTTGTTGATTCTGGTTTGAAGAAAAGTGGTGGAGAGGTCTGTCAGTAGGCAAATTTCTAAGCTCCTTATTTTTTCAATTAATTGTTGTTTTCTTTTATGATTTTTGTATATGCTTTTGTGTTTATAGGTCTATAGTTCAAAAACTGACTCAAATCTTTGAATCATAAAGAGAAAGAGAAACAATCATGGTTGATCCAAGACGCCCTCCTCTTAGAAACCAGCTGGGTAATTCTTTCTCTTCTTCCACTGCTATCTCTGCTTTCTTTGTTCACCTGTTTGTGGGTTTTCAGTTTAATTCAAATTCATGGCCCTTTTTTTAAAAAAAGTTGTGAATGTTTTTATTGAGCGGAAGCTATTGCTGCCAACTTTGTTGATTTTTTTTTTTTTTTTTT
>CATIWM010369145.1:0-13440 GCA_949671775.1 Mallotus repandus
TCACTTAGAGAGTTGAGCATAAAAGGCCTGGATGGAGTGAAAGAAGTGGGCGTGGAGTTATACGGGGATGGGAAATGTTTTGCTAGTCTTGAGACTCTAGTTATTGAAAATATGAAAGAGTGGGAGAAATGGTCTTTTTCTAATGATCTTGATGAGGAGGCTTCGGTCAGATTCCCAAAGCTACGAGGACTTATAGTAATTAATTGCCAGAAGCTTGTTGGGAAACTGCTCGACCATCTTCCATCTCTTTAAAATCTCCAGGCTGGAAGTTGTCAAGGGACTCTCCTCAGAAATATGTCCGATCTCACCTCTCTTAGAGAGTTAGAAATCAGGAATATTTCAGGGCTTGTGAGTTTAGATGAAGCGCATGTAGAGGACTTGGTGGCACTCCAAGATTTGACTATTAATGCATGTAATGAATTAAAGCACCTATAGGAGGATGGAAGGAATTTAGACAAACTTGCTTCTCTAAAAGGTATAGAAATCAGGTATTGTAAGCATATGGTGTCGTTGGTGGATAGAGAATAAAGGTAATTACCTTACAATCTTCAACTTTTGAAGATAATTGGATGTGATGGTTTGGAGAAAGTGGCCAATGGGCTGCACCGACTCATCTGTCTTAGAGATTTGGAAAAACTAATAAAGTTAATCCTAGCACCAAATCTTAGATCTCTTACGATCAATTATTGTAATTCTATGGAGTTTGTCAACAGCCAGCACATGTCTCAGCTTAAGGTTTTAAAAATCAGGAATTGTGAAAATCTCAGGTGGTCTGGAAATGTATAGTTGCCTAATTCACTTAACACAATTCACATTGATTCTGGGCCGACAGAATTATATGGGTGTGTAAGCAGAAAACTGGATTCTCCAAATGGTTTCTCTTCTCTCATAGAATTGTCCATTAAAACATGTCCTCAATTAGGCACTCTTAGCTCTTCTCCGCTACCTAATTGCATACAAAATCTCACCTCTCTTTCCATTGTGAAATGCGAGAATTTGAGGTCGCTGCCGAATTGGATGCAAAATCTCACCCCTCTTCAATCTTTAAAGATTGAGGAGTGTGAGAATTTGATGTCGTTGCCGAATTGGATGCAAAATTTCATCTCTCTCGAATCTTTATATATTGAGGAATGCGAGAATTTGAGGTTATTGTCCAATCTGATGTGTAGTCTCATCTCTCTTCGATCTTTGTGGATAATAAAATGTGGAGGTATGTGTTATGAAAATTCGGGTTAATTTCCACTAATAATAAATTCACCTTGAGAACTATTGCACATGTGACTAGAGTGAAAACGATTGTACAAAAAATCACCCCAAGGTAGATTCCCAGGAAAGAGTAGTGAAGTCACAATGTCTCCTTAAAAACCACCCTCATTAGACAGAATCTATCAAGACAAATAATTTTAATAGCACAATAATTAACAACAACTATACCCGACAATAGCTATTAAATAGACATAAAAGAGAACACCAAAATTTAACGAGGTTCGATCAATTATGCCTACGTCCTCGGACACTAGGAAAATAATATTTCACTAATTGAGAAAATATTACAAAAGAGAGAAAGAATACAAATAGTCTAAATATAGGAGAAAACTAATTTTGTGGAGATGATTAACTAAGGGAGGGGAGAAGTCTATTTATAACCAAAAACTTTTCCCTCCTCTTAATAACTAAACAATGCGGGATTGGCAATTTTGCCAAAAAAAAACCAACAAAACCAGCAGTCTAATAGTAGAATAAGTGGAGATGGTATAGTTATGAAACTATTGGCTATAACTACAATGATAATGCATCTCCTGCTACTCTTCTTTTCTTAATTTTTTTTTCTTTTAGAAAAAAAAAATATATATATATATGTGAGACAAGTCACAAGTCCAAAGTGAGAAATTTTCTCAATATTGCCTTTGTCTTCAATTTCACGATGAAAAACTTGTTCTCAATGTTTCTATCACTATTTATGAACCAGATGCTCCAACACCACTTATTGTGGAATGTATTTATATAGGACCTAATAGTAAATGAAATAGAATAAATTGTAGTTAAAATAAGGTTAAGATAATAAAATTGAAGAAAATATATTGAACATATAGATTTTAACATGAAAAACTCCAAATCAATCAAGGAAAATTCAGAATCTTACTGTAAAAGAATGATAAGAGTTATAACCTTTTTCTCTATATTACTTAAGAAAAGAACAATAATACTTTCTTCCGAAATAGGAAAAAACACACTCTCCGTGATTTTTTTCTCACAAAAGATCACCCCTTAAACATTTAACGTCAACTCACTGCCCCTTACCCATTAGCTTCCTATTAATGGAGCCCTTATCACTCACTCTCATCGATGGAGCCACTCTCACTTCGCTACCACCAATGGAGCCTCTCAATTTTCTGCTACCCTCTCTTTTCACTCAACTCCTCACTCCCTAGCTTCATCACTTCCTTATACCTCTTGAGCTCTTCTTTACCTTACTATAAAGCCCACCCTAAGTGCATGCATGAAGTATATTTATAGGCTTGGTTATGCTTAAGCATATATATTGTTTCGTCGTGAAGTGTCTAGTTTAAACCAGGGACAACTTTTTTTTTTACGTAAATCGGTTAATTAACATCATGGTTACATTTCCTCAAAAAAAAAAAAACATCACAGCTACATAAAGTGAGTCTATCATCTTGTGACAAAGGGCTTTATAACTGGGGTCGTGTGAGATGCACTAACCGTGCATAAGGCTAGTAGTGGACTCCAACAAATAATAATTTCCAACTTACACTATAATTAACTAGTTCATGAACTTGGAATAGGAAGGTGGCGGAGACTTTTGCACATATTGCAATTTTAAAAAAAATGTTACGAATTTTTATTGACCGAAATATAATTTTCAAAAGATTTAATGTAGAAGCTTGATTTTGAAGAATATTTTTCCATTATGAATAAAGGAAGAAATTTGGACCCAATAAAAAAGAAGATATCATAGATTTGCTTCCTTAAAAACCAAAGCCACCTATTTATAGGAAATTAAGAAGACAATTATTCTATCAAAAACAAAATATTGAATTAATTAATGCAAGATTTACAATATTGCTCAGTCATCCAATAAATATACATATATACTTCGATAGGTCTTCAAAATATAATTGAACCGTATTGCTTAGTCGTTGCTTTGTCAGTACTATAAGAATTAAATAATAATAATAATAAAAGAATTGTTAGGTCTGTCATGGATGTGGTTGATGAGCTTTTGGAGAACAGATTGAGAGACTGGGCATGGCTTAGCTGCAATTCTCCTGGAAAACTTGAGACTGTGGTACCATTAAATGATTTTTCTGATTGGAAGTCTGTCAAACAATTTTACCTTGTTGAATCATCACGAGGAGAGTTGTGGATAATTCAAAGGTTCTTGGAACAGGATGAAGAAATAGAAACTTCATTCAAAACAACAACATTCAAGGTTTTTAAACTTGAATACGATGAACTGAATCCATAAAGATTTCCTAAAGCAACTGAAGTGAAATGCTTGAATGGTGACGGCATATTTTTGTTGACCAATATTAAACAATATTAAAAAATAAACAATATTATTCAAAAAAAAATAATAAAATTTTGGGTATAGAGGAATCAAAACCTACATAGTTCTCTTATCTTTTTTTTAAAAAAAAAACAGACCCCTTTTTACCTTAAATAATTAATCACTTCCAACACGGAAGTTGAAGTTCTCATTCCTCTATCAGTTGTGAAGTCAAATAAATATTTATTTTCGTCTCTTTCAATTTCTTGTGTCCTTAATGCCGCTCTTGACCTATTGTCCATGCATGTTTAAGCCTCTAATGATTCGAGAGCCATGGATGATTGAGTCTTATCCAAAATACTTTCTCCTACACTAAATGTTTGTTCAACGGCTACAGTTGAAATCAGACTTGAAAAAATTTGTTTAGTAATTAGTGCAAGGGTTGGAAATGTATTTTGGTGTCGATTCCACCATTCAAGGACAGGAAATATTTTTCCAAATTTGCTATCACCAAACTCAAAAACAGTTCTTAAATAAATGTCAAGCTCGGGAAATGACCCGGATAATCCTCAAGATCTTTTTTGTCTTTGCAACAAGACCTGATCACCAATATTAATTTTATTTTGTTCATCTCCCACTTGACTAGTAGGAAAAGAAGAAGAAGAAGATGTACCAATATTTACATTATCTTTATATTCATTAAATAAATCTAATAATATTTTTCTAACATTATTAATTATTGATTTTATATCTATATCATTATCTTCAATTAGATCTAAACATCCACAATATATATTTAAATAATCATATATGTCATCTATTTTAATTCTAGGATCAAAAACACATGCAACAAGATTTATTAATGGAATGAATTTAAAATAATTTAACCATTTCATTTTCATTATTAAAATTGATTTCTCAAAATAATATTAATTTCGTATTCTTGCATTACACCAACAATATTACAACATTCAATTAATAATAAATGTAATGTAGGATAATAAGCACCATTTAAAACATAAGCTACATCATTAAAAAAAAATTAAATGTCTAAAAATTTTGTGCAAACCTCCCAATTTTATGGATATAAATGAAGTTGATGCATATTATTATAAATAAATATGCACAATAAATCTCTATATCCAAATGACTCGTTTAATAATTTAAAGGTTGAATTCCAACAAGTCGGAACATCTCTTGAGAATTTTTTTGGTCTTTTACCATTTTTTTTTTTTGTAAAATTTTTCCCGAAATTTCATTACTTGTGGATGTATCCATAAAAATGAAATTGCTTTTTTCATTGGTGATAGGAACACTTTTAATAATTTTAAACCACCTTGAACACATAAATTTAAAACATGACATACACATCTAACATGAAAAAAAAATTCTCCAATATTTGGTTGACAAATAGATTGAAGATCACTAATTGATGTGGTATTTGCTGCCGCATTATCAAATGAAATTGAAAAAAATTCAAATTAAAAAAAATCTTCTAAAATATTTTTTAATCATTCTAAAATATTATTGGCGGTATACCAGTCATCAAAAACTCTAAATGCAATAATTTTTTTTTGTAATAACCATTCACACTACAACAAAAAATGTTTATAACAGCATATATATTTCAAATAATATATTTAGCAAATGTTATATTAAACAAATAAGATAATATTTAAACAACATGTTAAGTAAACATTACTATAAATTTATCAATTACAATACTTTTGACATTATACTAACATTTAATAGAAAAAAATGTTATTGTAATTTGAAGTTTTACAACATTTAATATGATATTTATTTAATGTCATTGTAATTTTAAATTAAAACTAAAGTGATGGTTTTATCTTCTTTGTTTAAAACAAATAAAAATAAAAATTTATGTCTCTTAGTTATCTTTGAAAGGTCATGTATTTTAAATTTTTATTCTCAACAACCATTTATCTCTTAAAAATTAAATTATATACAACTCTTATCTCTTATCATATTTATTATTTTTTTTAACCTTATTAGAATCAAAAGCCTTCTTAAAAAGAGAATATAAAAATTGATTTTGATCAAATTAGTAAAAAAAGAAAGAAGTAATATTTTCTATGACCATATTTTTTTCTTCTACAAGAAAGTAAATGGCAGGTTATGTTTACAACTTTTTTTTTATTTTATAATTTTAGATTTCAATTCTATTAACTATTTCTTTAATTTACTTTTTTTTTATTTGGCCTTCAATGATGAGCTTGGGGACAACAGTGAAGATGAAAATGGTGGGTGGATGAATAGGTCTATGCATAAAAGGGGAAGCCAAATGTTCCCATAATTGAGGTTATTTAGTTTGGTTACTTTAATACAGGAAGTGAAAAACAAGGCAAGCAAGAAAAATGTCCCATAATTGATGTTATTTAGTTTAGTTACTTTAAGGTTTTTGGGTAAGGGTGTTCTTCTTGAGAGCAAGCCTATTGTTGTGAAGGCTAAATTAGTTTCGAATATTGCAAAAAAATTAAAAAAAAATCAAGGAAAATGGTGGAGCTATTATTCTTAATGCTTGAGTTTTTATTTTTTAAGTTTTAAAGTGTTTGAACATGGGTCCTTTTCTTTTTTATGGTTTGATTTAAATGGATATATGACTTGTTGTATTCTTTTCTAACTATTTGCTTTTTTTAAATATTATTTTTATTTAATTCCATGCAGGTTTGATAGTTGAATGTAAATTTATAGGAAATGAGCTTCTTGTCAAGAAAGACCATAGAAGATTTTAATCAAGACACTGCTGAAATTTCAGGAGTTAGATAAATAAAATGTATACATTTAAATGTCAAAGTTATGTAATTACTTTGTATATGTAATTAGGAAAAACCCATTATGTGACCCTCGAACTTTTATGATTTGTTTCATTGAGCCCCTATACATTTATTGTATTTTGAAAGACCCTTAAATATTTATTTCATACAACTTTAACCCTTAAACATTTATTTGATACAACATTGAACCTTTTTTTAACAAAAATACAGAACCCTCAAACTGCAATTCTACTTTCTGTATTTTTGTTAAAAAAAGGTTTAATGTTGTATCAAATAAATGTTTAAGGGTCTTTTAAAATTCAATAAATATATAGGGGCTTAATGAAACAAACTACATAAATTCGAGGACTACATAGGTTTTTCATATGTAATTACCTTGAAGTTATATTTTACTTTTTTATGAAAAAAAAAAACTTAAGATAAAATGTATCAATTTTCCAAATGGTAGTTGTATTTAATTTAAAAATTATTGTTCAATGAGCATTAAATAAATTTTGTTTCCAACACCAATTTTTGTTGCTAATATTGTTTCTTTTTAAATATATATAATTTGATGTTTTACTGGTAATAATAAACATTAAAAAAACATAATAAAATATAAATATAAATATGCATAGTAACATTATATTAATTTAATTAATATAATAAAAGTGTTGCAATATAATCTTTTAGTAATATTCAATAAGTGTAGTATGAATATTTTTAAGTAACATTTTTAAAATTTTGCTATATGGTAGTATTATGGCATTTAATAAATACTTTTAATAACATTTATTAACTATTAGTCAAGTGAATTTATTTTAACATCAAAAAAATATCACAATAAATTATTATAAATGTTATTATAAATGAATACCAACAAATAATGAAAATGTTGTTTTAATATCTTGCCACATTGAATAAAGTTATATTTGAATAACATTTTAAAAAAAATGTTGGTTTAGATTTATAATAACATTTGATCAATGCCATTATAAACATTTTTTGTTGTAGTGTCATTACCAATTTACTGACAAGTTATTCCCATATATGAGTGATTTTGTAATGATCGCTCTAAATATCACTACATATGCATGCACTTCCATTAAAGTTTATAAATAATTTTTGCAATTTTTTTTATATAAATTAAATAATGCATGTTTTAATGTATTTCTAGGCACAAGTTTAGCTTGTGGATTTAATGCTTTTGACAATAATTAATAAAATCAACTTTTTCACCAAAACTAAAAGATAAATGTTCTATACTAGTCATTCTAGCCAACTCTAATTTATTTTGTTCATCACTATATTTAAATAAATAAGAAGAAGTAGAGGATGTTGCGTACTCCAAAATCTGTGTTTATCTTTGTTCAACACCAATTTGTGTCGGATGCATGTTTATCAAGTGCCTTCTAAATGTATCATAGCCACCTCCACTTTTAAATTTGTAATTTTGGCCACAATAATTACAAATTACATCAAAATTGTCATCTGTATTTCTTTTCTGCTTAAAATGAACGTTGAAAATATCCGATTATGACTGAAATTTTTCTTCTTCGCCTTGTTGTAATATTTGTTGCATGTTTTTCCAAACAAGCTTCTTGACTTTCATTTGTTGGAAAATCATCTTACAAATTATGTATCATAGTATCTAAATCAACAATATTTGGTTGTAATTCACAAAAATATTGTGATTATGATCTTCCACTTCTTCCTCTTTCATTTACCATTTTTTGATAAAAAAAATTTGAAAAGTGAATAAAAAAAATTTGAGAAGTGAATAAAAAAATTGAGAGTGAAATTAATAAAAAATTAATTAAGCGAATATTGAGATTATAATTGAATAAATAATATATTAGATTATAATGGAATAAATGATATATATTGAATATTTGAATGCGTATTTTGACAAATATAAAGAGAATATTGAGAGAATTAGAGATTAATTGAGAGAAAAAATTTTATGAAGAAAAATGACTCCTCCTCAACTCTATTTATATACACTAAAATTAATTTTTTGAACTTGCTAAAATAACCCTATAAGCTAGCTGTTTATGGCTATTATTTTGAATAAAGTTGTATGTTTATTTTCTTAGAAATAAAAATAATAATATATGTATTTTCTTTTAGGGGGATATATGCCTTGGGGCCCCCACCCAAGTACCCAATTTTTTTTTAAATTTCATGGTTTGGGATCGAAACCGGCCCTTAACCGGTTCCCTAAGGGTTAAGGCTGATTTAGTCCAGTTTTAGGTTTGACCGGTTCCGAATCTAGATTTGATCGGGCCTGTTTCGAGCCTAAACCGATCTGTGACTTGGTCTAATCAATATGATTAAACCAAGATATATTAAGAAACTAAGGGCTATGATATACTACGGAATAAGACTTCTTTAAATAGGTTTTGGTTCATCTTTTAAAATATGAGGGTCGTTTAGTTAATTTTGCTAAACTATAATCAAAAGGCATGTTGTTGTTGATCATGACATTGTAGATGTTATCTTTATATAATAACTACTCGAATCAATTTAGTTTTCAATGGTATAGTTCTAGATAACTACTTTTGTATATGATAGCTGCTATTAATGGCCAAAATACATAAAAATGAAACTTATGGTCATTAAGGTTAGAAAATGGAAACATTTTCACTTAGGGTTAGAATATTTTCAGACATCATTTGGTTCTCATTTCCATTGGTGATCATATGCGATCAAGATCATACAAAGCAGGGAAACTACAAAAGATCTCACAATTAAACAAGGAAATAAAATGAAAAAAATAATCAAATGGAGATGACAACAAGTGAAGTAGTAGCTAGAAAATTTATAGGAACCATATATACATTTCAAACAGGAACTATGTATATTTATATTCACATATAATATATTTCTTTCTTGAATTTTAGCAAAGTAATATATGTTTCATAAAGATTAGGACATGGTTATGTACAGATAAACCACACTTAATATATATAACCGAAATAGAAAAAAGTAGTAGCTATGTGTATACTTAAATACAGCACCTTCACGAAAACCACCACAGAAACACTTCCATCCATGAAAATGAAACATCTTAATATAACTTTTTTTGTTTGGATGGCGACGAACTCAATGGTTTAACATGTCCCCCTTGTCCTTGAACCTTCTTATGCAGTTGCCATCAAGGCAAAAGAAATTGCAATCAATATGAATAGCTTTCTGGTGATCGAGAATCCCACCTTTTGTGGGGAGTTTCATATGGCAAACATTACAAAAGTTATTGGTATCTAAAAAGCCACCATGTGATGAAGATTGTGGTGTAGTAAAGGATGATGGTCATGGAGGTGAAACAGCCATGACAAGTAAAGGTTGTGATTTATGTTAGTTGTTGTGTAATGGGTTGGCCACAGGCCAGGACCCGGAACCAATCAAATTTAGAACCAGACTGCACTGGCCCTAACCCTTAGGGGGAACCAGTTCAGGGCTAGTTCCTCCCCATTTGGAACCATGAATCGCTGATTCTGGTCCGAAACCATGAAATTAAAAAAAAATTAAATGTTTAGGGGGGTTTGTGCCTTGGAACCATATATGGACCATATATACATTTCAGATAGGAACTATGTATATTTATATTCACATATAATATCTTTCTTTCTTGAGTTTTAGCAAAGTAATATATGTTTCATAAAGATGAGGATATGGTTATGTACAGAGAAACCACACTTAGCCAGATTCTTTAGCCAAAGTCTTAATATGCATATATATATAACCAAAAATAGAAGAAAGTGGTAGATATGTGTATACTTAAATACAACACCTTTAGGAAAACCACCACATAAACATTTCCTTCCATGTAAATGAAACATTTTAACGTAACTTTTTGTTTAAATTGCGACAAACACAATGATCTAGCATGTCCCCTTTGTACTTGAACCATCTTTTACAATTGTTGTCGAGGCAAAAGAAATTGCAGTTAAAGTGCATAGCTTTCTGGTGATCGAAAAGCCCACCTTTTGTGGGGAGTTCCACATGGCAAACATTGCAAAAGTTATTAGTATAAAAAAAATCCACCATGTGATAAAGATTATGGTGCACTAGAGGATGATGGTTTTGGAGGTGAAATAGACATGACGAGTAAAGGTTGTGATTTGTGTTAGTTGTTGTGTAATGGGTAAACCTGGCCACGAGCCAGTTTAGGTCCGAAGGCAGCCCGATCAAATCCTGACCCGGAACCGGTTAAACCTAGAATCAAACTGAGCCGGCCCTGACCCTTAAGGGGAACCAATTCAAAGTCAGTTCCTCCCCATCCAGAATCGTGAACTACTAGTTTCGAGTTGACATTTCTGGTCCGAAATCGTGAAATTAAAAAATTAAATTTTTTAAACGTTTAATTTTTAAAAAAAAATTGAGTGGGGAGGGCCCAATGCACAAAAAAATAAAAATAATTTTATCCAAAATAACAGCCATAAACAACTAGTTTATGGAGTTATTTTAGGAAGTTAAAAAAATTAATTTTGGCGTGTATAAATAAGGTTGAGGAGGAGTTATTTTTTCTCACAAAAAATTTTCTTTCAATTCTCTAATTCTCTCAATATTCTTTTTATATTTTCTCAAAACACTCATTCAAATATTCAATATATATTATTTATTTTATTATAATCTAATATATTATTTATTCTATTATAATCTCAATATTCTCTTATTCTCTTAATTTATTTTTTATTAATTTCACACTCAATTTTTTTATTCACTTCTTAATTTTTTTTTATCAACAAATGGCAAGTAGAAGTGAAAGATCAAGATCACAATATTTTGGTGAATCACAATCAAATATTATTGATTTAGGTAATATGATGAATAGTTTGCAAGATGATTTTCTAACACAAGAAAGTCAAGAAGCTTGTGTGGAAGAACTTGCAACAAATATTCCACAATAAGGTGAAGAAGAAAAATTTCAATCACAATCGAATATTTTCAAAGTTCATTTTAAGCGGCAAAGAAATACGGATGACAATTTTGATGTAATTTGTAATTATTGTGACCAAAATTATAAATTTAAAAGTGGAGGTGACTATATCACATTTAGAGGGCACTTGATGAACAAGCATCCAATGCAAATTGGTGTCGAATAAAGACAAAAATAAATTTTCGAGTATGCAACATCCTCTTCTTCTCCTCATTTATTTAAATATAGTGATGAACAAAATAAATTAGAACCCATAACTCATACATGGCCCTCTATACTTGACACTTTTTGTCAGTTTGACACTTGAACTTGGCTAAAATGCACTAGTCTACACTAATATGATGACATAATGCATCTATCATCCCCTGTACTTATGACTTTTTGTCAGTTTGACACTTTTACTTATAGTTTTTTGTCAATTAAACTCTTATGATATGACATAAGCTGATTGGTTATTCCGTGCCACATATGCTGACAGGAGTTTTAAAATTACATTTTAGTCAAGTTCAGATATCAAAATGGCAAAATTACAAGTTAAGGTATCAAACTAACAAAAAGTGACAAGTATATGGGGTCATGTATGTATTACGCCTAAATTAGAATTAGCTAGAATGATTAGTATGGAACATTTATCTTTTAGAAGTTAGTTTTATTAATTATTGTCAAAAAAAAGTTAAATCCACAAGAATAAATTTTAGTTTATAAAACTATTATAAAATTTTCCTTTTTTTTGCATCTAAAATTAATTATAAAAAGATCAAATGTTAAAATAGTCTAGAAGTATAGTTTTTTTTTAAAACATTTAGATAAGAGATATATTTTTCATCTCTCTTAAAAAATATAAATCACAAAAAAATTGAATGGTACCCTGCTCAAAAACAAAAACGGATATGAAAGCTTGATTTTGGATCAATCTCTCTTTTTTAAAAAAAATGATTTTGGATAGTTCTCAACAAGGAAAATATGAATGCAATAAAAGGGACGTGATATGTGTCGCGGGTAGCAACAACAGTGTTTTCACTACCCATAATAAAAAAAATTTGGTTTGCTTTTTTTGCCCCCCAATACAGTGGGGGTTATCAATTGGAGAGAGGGACATTATGGAAATTTAGTGGGCCAGCGAATTATTGTTCCTGTTGAAACATTATCCGTAATAAAATAGAAGAGCACATAGGATTTGCTTAAGCCCATGGACAATCTTGTATATATATATATATATATATATATTGACATTAGGGAAGTGGATGGGGGATTCGAACTGCTCCCTTTTGATTATAATAGTATATTACTTTCTCTGTTTCATTCTAATTGTCTTTAAGAAAATAGAATTTGTTTCACTAAAAATGACTTATTTAGATTACTAATAAAAAATAATCTATTCTTTCTAATTTTACCCTTATCTTGATTTTAGAGTAAGTTTTTCTATTAGAGTAATTGGGGTTAAATGTATGGGTGGTCACCCAATTTTCGGTTTATTTCATTTTGGGTACCAAACTTTAATTTATATCTTTTTGATAACTAAACTTTAATTTTGTTTCAACCGCCAGTCACCTGGTGGCACAGTACTGACGTGGTCACCGGTTGAAGAATATTCTCCACGTCATATGCATATATGGGGGTAAATTATATGAACAATACCAAAACCTTGCATTTGATTATAAAATGGTACCATTACTTTAATTTGTATCTTTTTGGTACCAAAACATCGATTTTAGTTAATGATGCTACTTGTTCAGAATTGGATTATTTCAGAATTCTCTCAACTGGTCCAAAAAGCAAAACATCAAACAATTTACAATAGTTTGCCGATGTGGTATATGATGTGACTGCTGACGGGGCATTTCTGATTGCTACGTCATCAAATTTGGCCTAATTATATTTTTGAGACTTCCCGGTGCAACTAAAATCGATGTTTTCGTACCAAAAAGATACAAATTGAAGTAATGGTACCATTTTGTAATCGAATGCAAAGTTCTGGTACCATCCAGAGAATTTACCCGCACATATGATCACTGAACTTTGATTTTGTTTCAATTCGGATACTCAACTTCAATTTGTATTTTTTTAACATCAAATATTTTATTTAAATTAAAATTAAAATTTAATCATTCCTAATTCTAATAAATAAATTATTCTCATCATATTAATATTTAACTTTTAATATTTTAATATACATAAATTTTAGATATATTTAAATTAAATTGCATGTAAAT
>CATIWM010369167.1:0-28415 GCA_949671775.1 Mallotus repandus
AATCCCTTGTAAAGCTAATCAATACAAAATGAGTTAACTAAGTTTTTTTTTCTTAGCTATTTATTTGGTTTAACTATTGATCTCCAACATGTAGAAAGGTTGTTTATTTTAAACTTGTTTTCGTCTAGTGCAGGTTCTCAAGGGAGAAGAGATTGGCAATGATGGTGATTCCTAGCATTTTTATCCTTGAAGACTGGTTCATGCTATCAATGTTCCTCGTTTTGAGGATATATAACAATGGCTCCTCTTCATCCAATTCTCCGAGGTTTCTGAAACTTTTAGAGTTGGGGCTTATTGAACTAAAGAGCCAGAACTTTATGTGATTCATGTTGTGTATTATTTTTAAAATCATTTTAGGATAAGTTGTATTATATTTGTAGTATTTTTTGAACTTGAACTCATGTAAATTCATTTATTAATGAAATAATAATTTTATTATTTTTAATATTTAATTTTTTAAAATTATTTAAGCACATAATACCAATTTATAAATAATAAATAAATAAGAGGTGTAGAATAAAAAAATTAAATATAACTATCTGGGATGAAATAGAAAAAACGTCACGGCTTGACTCAGTTCAACTTGGCTTAAATTTTTAGAGATAAATTTTTTCGTCTCAAAATATAACGTATTAGCGATATTTTACAAATTGTCTTTAAATATTATTTGCGACGTCGCTATTGGGACACCTGTGGCGACGTTTTATTTTCGTCCCTAAAACTCATTAGTGACCTTTTTTGTATTTTTAGTGACGTTTTCGGTAAGTCTCAAATTTTCATTTTTGTTGTAGTGTTTATTTATGTTGCTGCTGGCTGCATATACGGAGCCTTTACTCATTTCACATATCTTATGGGGAAAAAGGAAAAGAAAAGAAAAAAAGATAAGATTGGTTATATATATAAATGTTAAATTAAAAAAAAATGAAATATCTAGCAACACCACTGGTTTATTTGGTTTAAATGAATTCTATAAAATTTTGTAGACTTCATTTGTGACGTAGCGAAAGCCTAATAATGAAAAGATAAATGCTGCAATCCATTGATTTGTGCACGGATACATAGATTCAACCTTCTAATTTCCTATTGATTCTCAAAAAATATCAGAAATATAGGAAAAATATGAAATTCTTATTAAAATTCATCAAAAACTATGTTCCAACAACCAACAAGACGAATAAATATCGTTTATGTTAAAATCCTAAATGGAAAAATGTAAAAAGACTAAAAAATTCAAAAAAAATAAATATAAAACTTTAAAACTAATTTTGAGGCCTTAAATGATGTAATTTGAGCCTGAAACCTAGCCCGTTATAGGTAACCCTCATAATAATAAATGTTTTTGAATCAGCTTTATTTTGATATATTATGAGTCATGTGAGTTAATCAGACCCAAAAATTAGAGTCTTTACAAGCTTAAGTGCGCACTCGCCTCCAGTCCAATTCATCCATGAAGCGTAATGCAATATGTTCCGCATCAATTTACAAATTCAAGTAAATATATTTAGTTTAAATGAAAACTTTGTAAAATTCATTTCAAATTTTAACTTTTTAATTTCGTAAAATTGTTTGAAACTATGAAATATATTTGGTTTAAAATTTATTTCAAAATAAATTTTATTTGAAATTTATGAAATGAATTTTTTAATAAAATTAAATCAAATAAGGAGTACATTTGAATTTATCTTCTCATACCGTACCCACTAGAAATGAACTTCACAAAAAATAAATTTATGAGGTCTGCTAATTTAAATTGATTTCGTTTGGTTGACATACTTGTTTGGTATGATTAATTATTTGTATTTAGAAATTGAACTATAACATACTAGTTAGAATTAGTATGGCATGTGGCTACGGCCACAGTACCATGTTGAGGTGATCTGAAATGGTTCTTATTTTTTATTTGGTTAATTTCACTAAATAATTTATTTTATTTTCAAATAATTTTTAAATCGGTACAAACACATTTTTATTAACAAATTGTATTTAATTTAAATAGATATTTTATTAAATGAATTTATTTGAAAATTTTAATAATTTTTTAAATTTAATTTAGTAACAAATAATTTCATAAAATTAAAAATTAAAATTGAAAATAATTTTTTTAAAAGCAAAATAGAACTTTCATTATTGAATGGCAAAGGACAAAGCTTGAACAATAAAAGAGGGAGGAACATTAGACCACTCCCTCAGGCCTGACACAGAATTGGCTCTCCTTGCAAGCAAGTGGCCAACCATATTCGCAAACTTGTACACAAACCTAATATGCAAATTGCCAAAATGGCTTAACATTTGCTTACAGTCATCAGCAATAAGATTAAAGGAAGAAAAACTACCCTGGTGACGAATACTGTCCACAACCTAACGGGAATCAAGCTCAACAATGACATTTTCAAAATCAAACTTCTTTAATCAACTTAAAGCTTCCCTTGTTGCAATAGCTTCAGCCTCTCTAGGAATCATACATCCAGGCAGCTTCTGATGAAAAGTTGCTATTGTTGAACCTTAAGGGGTAAAATAATCATTTTTTTATGGTCACAACTAATTGAGTAAAATTATATTTAGCTTGTGTATTTGAGTGTTTATATTCAGCTCAATTAAAATTGCAACAATCAGATGTGGCACAAGTAGTGACTAATGTATCATGACTATGACAAAGGGCAAAATCAAAGATCAAATTTTTTATGGCAAAAGCGAAAGAAGAATTTGGTGGAAAATGATGAAAATCTTCATTATAGGTGGTCACAAGTGAATTCCAATCATCAAAAAAAATTTTCTAGAAAAATTACAAAAATCAAATTTGCATTTTTGGAAAAGTTCGTGAGAGCAGCCATAACCAGTGTCATGATCATAACAAATCGTCACCACCAAAGTCATGATCATGAAGCACGAAAATTCAAAATTCTGTATTGGCGCCATCTGATTGTCATGATCATGACGAACTCTTCATGATCATGACATGGTCGCAGACCTATTACGTTTTTGGGTGGTTTCAATGACTCTATTTGCATTTAATGCATCTCCAACAACTTTTTTCTTCTATGAGGATATAAATATAAGTCATTTTTCAGCTGAAGAAGCAAGAGGAAGTTGAGCAAATAAGTTTAGAGCTGTCTTTGAGCATTCAATCTTTAATTAATTCTTCAACCACCCAAGTTCTTAATCTTTAACTTTTTGTAATCTCTTCTATCTCAAGAGCGTTCTTGAGTGTGGGTTGATGAGTTTTTAAAATCATCATTCAATAGCTCAATAGTGAGATTGAGTGAGTTGAGTTAGAGTTTTATTCACTTGTAAGCTAAGAGGATTGTTCTTAGCAAGTGAGTTTGAGTTTGAGCCATTGAAAACACTTGGGTTAGAGTGTGAGTCTTGTGAAAACACTTAGGTTTGAGTGTGAGCCCTGGGAAAACACTTGGGTAGCTTTGGTTTAAGCTTGTAAAGGGTTTAATCTACACTTTGAAGTAGATTGATAGCGGATTCAAACTCTTAACTTATGATTGAAGAGAGGAGTAGGCTTTGAGGGCCGAACTTCTATAAATCCTTGGTGTTTGTATTGCTCTTATTCTTCTTTTAATTCAGCTTTTACTCTATTTTTAGTTTGCTCTTTGTGAAAAAAATAAAATAACCCATCTAACTCAAAAAGCCAATTCACCCCCTCCCTCCCCCCCTTTTGGCATTTGTGGAATTACAACCATCATTCAGCCATTTGCTTTTCTAACCACACACCCCACACCTATGTTGTTATCTGCTGAAAAAGTAGCAGCATCGATATTGGCTGTCACCCAACCCAAGCCTGGCTTAGTCCACTTCATATCACCTTCAACAACTTCCAAATTTTCCTCATTTGTATCTGCTAAAGAAGATTGCACTCTCAGCCATTGCTGCAGAAAATGACCTGCTGAATTAACTATGGCTTCAATTGCACGAGTCTTGTTATGCCAGACCACATTATTCCTGTTTTGCCATATCTGCCATGCCACTATTGCCAAAACACAACAATCTTCTATAAAGTTTGCATTAAACATAGCAGACAACCAATTTTTAAATGAGAAAGTACCTGCAAGTAACCTTCCTATAACAGCTTGCCTCCAATGTTGATGCGCAACCGAATAATTAACCAAAATATGCAGAGTAGATTCCTCACCTCCCAAACAAACAAGATAAGTTTGAGCTATTGATACTCCTTTACTGTGAAGTAAGGTAGCAGTTGGCAAACAATTTTTGCAAGCGCGCTAAAGAAAGTTCCTTAACTTTACTGGGAATAAATTATAGATTTTTCATTTAAAATATACATCTTAGATTTGCAAATGAAGTGCAATAGTGGCTTGTCCATGATAATTGTGGAGTTAGTTATGATAGGCAAATTCCTTTCTAATTTGCATTTGATTGGGCTATCATCTCATTCTCTTTAATAAAAATACAGAATACAAAATAAATGAAAAGTAAAATTTTTAATTTTGAAATTTTTCCGTATGATAAAATATATCGTATAATTTTTTATAAGATATGTTTTTAATATTACTTTATATTCGAATCAATCTATGTCATCATGAACATATTATGTGATATATTTTTTTTTTTGGTAAGAAGAAGATACTATCATTACTAAGAAAATGTCATTACGAAGATGAAAAACAACACATTATCACACTTACCTTTTTCCCATCTAACAT
Organism: Mallotus repandus; assembly: GCA_949671775.1. Taxonomy (NCBI): domain Eukaryota; kingdom Viridiplantae; phylum Streptophyta; class Magnoliopsida; order Malpighiales; family Euphorbiaceae; genus Mallotus; species Mallotus repandus. The sequence continues at coordinate 4,668 of CATIWM010369167.1, forward strand.
TACAAATAGTACATAACTTGAACGTTAAGAACTGTTTCCAGACAAACAACAAACTGGTAAGAATTACCACCAATAGTAGAAGAACCACTAACTTGTCCAATAAAGGACAGAGCAGAGCCAAACAGTCCATGAAACACATAGATATACCTTCAAAGATTTGCCTACCGAGTAGATCAAGGCAAGCTTCAAGCTTTCTTTGTAAATATGTGGGCATCTCGACTACAACCTTCAACAAGACAAAGTCTGTTGTTTGAGAGTCTTCTTGGTAGTTGATCCAACAACTCCCATATCTAGCCGCCAAACAGATCTCAAGCACTCAAAAAGGGAATAATATCCCATCTGAAAATTACACAAAATTATCATGATAGCTATATAAACCACACATAAACTAATAAATAACCTAAAATGCACTGCAAAAAGCATAAAAAATAAGGTTGGAAGTTGATTTTTTGGCCAAAAATGGCCAACCACCCAAACTGGTATAGATAAGGAAGAAGACGTAAGAATAGTGAATAAGGAGAGAGAAGGGGTATTACAAGTGACACCACCAACATATCATATTTGATATATATATTTCTATAAATACTAACATAACATTCATGTGTTTTTCTAAATGTCAGATTAGTATATGATATAGAAATTGGTGGCATCTTTTGTTCTTTTTTTTTTTATCTATTTTAAGTTATTTTATTAAGAGAATTCTAGGTTTAAAAAGAAGAATTTTTCTCTAAGCTTATATGTATGAAGAAGAAGATTTTTTTTGAAAAAAAAAATTGATTTGATCTACCAATTGTTCAAGATTTTTTCTGTTTGCAAAATGAGTTTTGCGGCACCCATTAATTTGTTGAGGATTTTGGAGCACTTGTCTGGCTTATCATCCAAAACCAAAGTTTCTCCATATCAAGTTTTGACTTACTCATTTGTCAAAATACAAATCCTTTTATTATCACACATATTTGTGACTTTGCTTTTTTCTTTTTTTATGTTTTCTTCTCTAATTTTAATTTTTATATGATGTATTTTGTAAGAGGAAGACTATTTGCTGTAGTTTAGACTGTTGTAATTTTCTGTATTGTAAAAGTTTTTTATATTTTACGCAATCAGTTATTATATATTTTCTTTTTTTTTCAAAAATAATTAGCATATGATATGACATTCAATATAAAAATAATTATTCAATAAACGTTGTAAACAAATTTTACATATGTAAATGGTTAATTTCATATGATACAAAACTATCAAAAAAAAAATGTTACAATATTTTTATCATAAATTAAAATGAGAGAGTCAAAATCACGTAATATTCTTAACTTAAAAAGAAAAAGAGCAAATTTGATTCCTATGTTAGCAATTACGTATATTGATATAATTTTTTTTTTTGTTTGACAAAATGATTAATTGGTTGGTTGTCCATTTTTTTTTTAAAAACTACTTTCTTTAACTTAAATACTTCTTAAAAAAGTAACATTTATCCATTTAAGTGGTTAAAATTTTTTAATTTTTTTTCAAATAAAATTTTATAAATATTTTAATTTTGTTTGATTTGAATTAATCAAAAAAATTTTATGAACTTTTTATTGTATTTCATATTATATTTATCCGTAACATGTACTGCTCTTCATGTATAATTCATGTTTGAAACGTATAACTAGAGTAGATGTAGGAAGCTCTGATAATAAGATATAGGGTAAAGGTGCATTTACACCCCTAATATTTATATCGAAGAATGCATTTGCCTCTTATATATTTTTTACCATTTAAGTACAAAATTATATTTTTACTGTGATTTTGGCCCCTCTAATAACAATAATATTAACAGCTATTATATCAAGCTGATGTGACAAATATTAAAAAAATGTCACATAATGTAAAATAAAAATAAAATAAAACCTCACAAAAAAAAGTCTCACAATGAACAACAATCTCTACTCTTTTAAGCATGAGGACAAGCCATCGATGTTCCAAAAGTGATTTCAATATCACTTGGTTAGGATTGACCAAGAGTGGAATAAGCAAAGAGATACATGGCATTTGATCAAGTTTTGTGATAACCGATTCGGATTAACAAAATAATTCAACATTCAGCAGCAGCTCAAGCTTATTCTTTGAGACTACTTAGCTCACCATATGATGATCAAGTGCTACTAATAATTAGTTGATCAAATGATGCTGGTGAATTCTTATCAGTTCATGACTATATGCTTTAGTAAACCCTATGTAACTAATTTAATGTACAGATGTCAGCTTTATATTGGCTAGTTAGTAGATTTTAGAATTAGTGACAGTTACAAGTTTACAAATTATATAGACTGATGTATAACAAATTTTTTTATTTGAAGAATAAAGCACTTATTTTCATCTCTGAATTTTGTTATGGTATCAGAGCTTTCCTTTCTTTTCTTCTCATTTTCTCGCTTACCAAACAATATTTCTTGCTTGATTTCTCGAGCTTTTCTTCATAAAACTTGTTGTTTTTCAAAATGGACGACTCTAGTCAACTTGAAAAGCTTCCTTTAAGCCCTTATTTTTTACATTCCAATGAGAATCCCTCACTGGTGCTTACTTCTTTTTTGTTAACCGGTAGTAATTTCTATATTTGGTCAAAAACTATGAAAATGGCTTTGATTTTTAAGAACAAACTTAAGTTTGTTGATGGCTCCATATCAGTTCTAGCTCGCGACGATCCTATTTTTCCAGCTTAGGAAAGATGCAACACTATAGTTCTCTTATGGCTTATGAAATCTCTCTTACCTTTAATTGCTTAGAGTGTCATTTGGATTAACTATGCACAAGATTTATAGAAGGACTTACATGATCATTTTTCATAAGGTTATGCGGTCAAAATTTCAGATCTTCAAGAAGAAATTGCTTCACTTAAGCAAGGTTCGTTAACTGTTACTGAGTATTTCACAAATTTGAAGATACTTTGGGATGAACTTACAAACTTAAGACAAGTTCCTAATTGTATTTGTATACCACAATGCAACTGTAATGCACTAGAAATTATGAGGAATTATCAATAATAAGACCAATTTATTCATTTTTTGAAAGGTCTAAATCTTGAGTTTGCAACTGTTAGAACATAGATTTTGATAATGGATCCTTTACTTGGTATTAATTTGGTGTTTGCTCTAGCTTTATAGCATGAAAGACAAATAAAAGCTTTTATAGAGCATGAAATCAATAATTCAACTATCTTGTTTCCTAGAAGAGTCAGTTCTGGTTTTGCTAACAAAGGATATAATTCTATAGTGCATCAATTGAGTAATAACTACAATAGGCTTAATGGAATCAGTTCAGGGAAATGACCTACTTGTTCATTCTGTAGGATTCAAGGTCATTCAGTTGAAAAATGTTACAAAAAATATGGTTATCCACTTGGTTATAAAAATTTCTCTAGAAATTACAATGGAGTTGTTAATTATGTTGACAGCAGCTACCACTTGGCTATTCTTCATCCAAACCCAATCAAGTCTGTCGCTTATTAAAAAGCTAGTATAGTTTTAAGCAAGTTAGCAGACAATAGAATGCTAAGCTTACTACTGCTCTTTTAAGTCAAGGATTTGTTTAGTCTTCTTCAGATTCATCTCTTTTTATCAAACACTCAATTGAACACTTTATTACATTGTTAGTTTATATTGATGATGTGATTTTGGCCTCAAATTGAAGCAATCAAAGTTTTCATTCATGACCAATTCAAGATCAAAGACCTTGGTACATTGAAATTTTTCTTGGGGCTTGAAGTAGCTTGATCCTACCAAGGTATTGTTGGGTTTCATGATGCAAAACATAGCGGAAAACAAAACTTTTAACCATGAAAACCCTAAACCCAGATCCATATAATTCAAATTAAATCGATTGAGAGTATTTTCAATCACTCACCAAGATGATCTTATGGCAAGATAATTGGAAGGAAAAAGGGGGTTCACTCCGGTGACACCCTACCTCGAGTTTTTTGTGTCCTTTTATTAGATTGAGGTGCCACTAAAAAGTCACGCCCTCTACAGTATCCACAAGAACAAGGTGACCAAAGCAATGTTAGTGTGCTAGCACCTTTGTTGTCTCACAATATAATTTCTCTCTATGTATTTTTCTTTCACAAAAGAAGTAGTAGAAGAAGAAGAAAGAGGAGAATAGTGGCTTAACCTAAACCCTAGAGAATGAGATGTATTTATAGCCATCCTTTATAGGGTTTCATATACCTCCATTTACCAAAACAGTTTTGGTAAGTTTAAACTTCTTTTTCTACTTTGATTTTAATTCCAAAATTAGAATAATTTCCTATTTATTTAGACAACTCTTGCCTTAAATAAATTAGAAAATAAATAAATACTAATATAAATATATATACATATATTTATTTATTTATTTATTTATTCACTTATTTATTTAATCCTACACAGAGATAATTATTAGGCTAATTAACCCAAGTCTACTTTGGGCCTGTTCTAAATGTGTAACCCTGTAGGTTCACACAACGTTGGAAGTGGGCCTAAATTTTTTATTTTAGCCCACAAGTCATAATTGATCTCTAGTAAGACATTATGACTACCCAAGTTGTGTAAAGGTCGATAATCCGACATAACCTAATACACAGTGTGTACTATAGTCCTTTTGTTACATGATATCCTGATTGAACATAAGACATGGATTATGTCATCCTTATATTGTTCAATCATATTGTTTCTCGATCATAAGTAATCTAATATTGATATCTCTTTATTTGATATCAATAACTCTTTATCAATACATTTTAGCATGGCCATGCATTTCTCTTCAGTCTAACTTATCGAGGGGCCCACAGATATTTTCTCAAAATAACTGAGGGACAAATTTCATTTTAATCACTCACATTCCTCACACAACTCATTTTATATTCAACCACAACTTGTTTTACCATTCGATTAAAGATGATGTAGGGATGTGTCAAAATATAGAACTTATCATGCAGGAAATCATGGTGATTGCAGGTCAGAGGACTCAAATAATATTACTGTGATGAGAATAACTTATGATAATAATCCATGTGGTATTCTCATAGTAGATCGATCCAGTACATTATTTCTCTAAATATGTACCTATGAGTTTGACTTAATATCTCATATACATGATCAATAAAACATAATCATTAGTCAACCTCATACTAGTTTTTATTCATTGTTGTTCCCACAACAATAATCGACTAGGGATATTTAGATTAGAATTCAAGTATCACCTAAGAGTTTTACTATCAAATTGCATACTTAATGACCTTAGTTATAATTAACTAATTAAGGATAATATTAGAATTAGCCAATAATAATAAAAATGCCTCTTTATTAATAAAATGAAATATGACAAAGTCAAAATATTTTCATCACATAATTGGCCTAGGGCATATAACTAACAGGTATCAATCTTTGTCAACATAAGTACACACTTGATTTGCTTACTGCCACTCATTTTCATGGTTCTGAACCTATTCCTACTCCTATGGTTGTTAATTTAAAGTTGTCCAAATCTACTGGTTCAGCTTTGAAAGATGTTTCAACTTATAGGCAATTGATTGGTAAACTTCTTTACTTGACAACTACTTGATCGGATTTGTCATTTGATGTCCAACAGTTGTCTCAATTTTTGGACTGCCCTACTTAAGTTCATTTTTCTACTACTCATTGGGTCCTTCGATACCTCAAAGGCACTCCTGGTCAAGGCTTGTTCTTTCCTGCTAAAAATGACTTCACTTTATATGCTTTTTTTTTACTTAGATTGGGCTACTTGTGTTGATACTAGACGTTCCATCACCGACTATTATGTTTTTCTTGGTTCTTCCATTGTCTCTTAGAAATACAAAAAACAACAAACCATTTCTCGTTCTTCAGCTGAGGTGAAATACCTAGCTTTAGCTCAAGTTACATGTGAAGTTCAATGGCTACAATATCATTTGTGTGACTTTTATATTGATCCTAGTCTAGCTTATGTTTACTGTGATAATTAATCTGCCATAAAAATTCCTAAAAATCCTATGTTTCATGAGCATACGAAACACATAGAGATTGATTGTCACTTGGTTCATCAAAAATTACATCAGGCTGTTATTCATTTATTTCCAGTCTCCACTAAGTCCAAATTGCTAATTGTCTTACCAAATCCTTACTTACTTCTCGATTTCTTCATTCTATTTACAAGTTAGGTAAACAAAATTTGTATACTCCAACTTGAGGAGGGCTAACAAAATAATTCAACATTCAGTAACAACTCAAGCTTATTCTCTGAGACTACTTAGCTCACTACATGATGATCAAGTGCTACTAATAATTAGTTAATCAAGTGGTGCTGGTGCATTCCTATCAGTTCATGACTATACGCTCTAGTAAACTATGTATAACTAATTTAATGTACAGATGTCAACTTTATATTGGCTAGATAGTAGATTCTAGAATTAGTGACAGTAACAAGTTTACAGATTATATAGACTAATGTATAACACATTTTTTGTGTGAAGAATAAAGCTCTTATTTTCATCTCTAAATTTTGTTACAGATTGAGAGTATTGTACAATCCCATAACAAATTTTGATGTGTAGACCAAGAAACATTGGCAAATTTCTCCAGGATGCTGAAAAGAGATACTTGGTGATGCTCAATAATAGCAAATATATATATATACAAAAACTTCCTTGTAAATTTAATCATTATTTTGAAATAATGAATAAAAATAATTAAAATAAATAAAAAAACCAATAAAAGCATTGCAACAAATTTTAAAAAATCAATTTCACCTACTACATCAAACAATACAGTAAAATCCATGGAGCTGCATTAATGGTTCAAACAATAAGCCAAGTTGCTGGAGAACGAAAACGTACCTTATAGACGGGATTGAAACCTCCATGACCAAGCTGATTCAAGTTAAAGAAGAAATTGGTAGCAATTTGAAGTTTATAGAGGTCGAAGAAGAAGTCGTGAGTTTTCAACTCATCGTTGGCTTTAGCGATGTCTTGGCCATCAGTTGATTTGAGCTTTCTTTAGAAGCAAGCGCATAAATTGGAGAGCAAGCCCATCAAGACATCGACTGAACTGCAATTCGTACTACACTTCTCCAATAAGTCAAAATTTAGTTGACTGTGGTTTGATTCTTAAATTTTGATTCACTGAATTCTTGCTAGAAATCTTCCTTTTAATAGCTCTAATGACTTCAATCCCACTGAACTCTTCACTATTAATCATCCCACAAATCCTTAAATTCATACCCCAATTGGGTTCCTTCAACATCTCTAAAGTTGCCTCATCAATCCTTAACCCAATGTATAAAAAATGGATAAAATTATCAAATGATAAATCAAAATCAAACAACTGGGAGAAAGAGATTAGCTAAGCTAAATCGTGATTAATTACGAGATTTGCGGTGCAATTAGGTTTTTTTTTAAGTGTATTAAGGAGATGTGAAATAGAGGAGTTTCAGATTTTATCAATTGTTCGTTGAGTTGAGACTATGAGAGAGAAGAGAGAAAAGAGAAGGGAGGGAGAGAAAAAATGGCCAAATACACGTCTATTGTCACATCAACTTATTATAAAAAGCTGCTAATGTTGTTGTTATTAGAGGGGCTAAATCACAACAAAAATATAATTTTATATTTAAATGGTTTAAAAAAAACATAAAGGGTGTACGTGCTCTTTAGCATAAATATTAGGGGTGTAAATGCAGCTTTTTCCTAAGATATATACACCGTTTATTAAGGTTGGAGTGGATAAAAAGAAAATTATATTGGCACAAAAATAATATTTGAAATTGAATATTTGGTCAACTCATTGGCCTAAAATAAAATGGGTGTTAGGAGAAGAAGGAAGTTTGGTTACAATTGAATTGATAATGAAGTTAGTAGTGGTTGATCCTATTTTAAAATAATAGTTTCAGTTTTTTATTTTGATTTTGATTTTAAAATCAACTAATCTGTAGCAGTCAATTGTTATGAATTAATTTTTTTGGGTTGAAAAATAAAAAAATGGAATCTAGTCTAATTTTGCTTGTTAGGGTAATTGTGTAATTTCATGACTGGAATGCGCTAAAAATAAAATAAATACGCTTAGCTGCTAAGCTTTCTATTTTGTATATATATAAAACGCACACACACAAATCAAATCGATTTTGTAGTTTTCTTTTTTATCTCTCTCTTCTCGCATATGATATTTTCGTACCCAAACCAAAAACTTCTCTTCTCTCCTCTTTTTCGCTGATCTATTATTAATTGTTATTGTCTTCCCTTCCCCTCCCCTAAAACCAATAATACCACAACACTTATTTCATATTTAATAAATCCCTAAATAATTCCTAATAATAAAATATTATTTATTGTTGAGGGTGATGATGATGATGATATCATAGTTAACCAACACAATCGCAAAACCCTAACCTAACCAAACGTTCTCTTTTCCCTCCTCTTTCTCTTCTTACCAAACTTACAAAAACAAAAACTCTATCCATCTTTCTAACACCTCTTCCCTAAATCTTTAGATCCGTCCCATCTTTAACCTTTTCTAAGTGTTGTAATCGCAGATCTGACGCCACGCGCCGCTGATATGGTCGTCAACGGCAGACCTCTCAAGATGATGAAGAGGAGAGTCACCGCCGACCTCACCGATTTCCTCACCTTCTCTTCCGCCTCCCCCGACTGCCCTCGCGCTCCCTTCAGGACCAACGTTAAGGCGTTTCTGGCGGAGCATGCCATTTTCCCTCCCCCGTCCTCTCTTTTCCCTCATCTAATGACCTGGCAGATCTCCTTCAGAGTCGGTGATCTCGTCGATGCTTTTCCTGCACTTGTTTCTTTGGATATCGTCGAGGAAGATGTTGCTAAATCCAGATCCATTTACTGCGACCAGTGCCGAGTTGTTGGTGTGTTAACTCACCCGCCCAGTCTTTCCATTATTATTATTATTATTATTAAATTTTTGTTTGCGGTTTTTATCCGGTTGCCAGTTGGTAAGGCGGGAATTTCGATGCTTAACTAAAAAAATTCGGATATATGATAAACAAAAAGAAAAAGAAAAAGAAAACTGACGACTGAGAATTTCTGATAAGTTTAGGAATTTGTGGTGGTGGGGGCACGCCACTGGCGAGATGGAAATGACATTTATTATTAATTTATATTTTGCATCGATGCATTGGACTGGACGGTCACTGTTATTTATCTATTAATTTATTTTTTTGTCTGTATGAATAGTGATGGTGATGCTTGGATTGGATTGTGTGAAAGAGATGTCTTCTGTTTCCGTTCGGTGTCTTGCTTAGCTGTCCATCCTCGTGTCCTCACCTCACCATCCTGTCTTTCTCCTTTTTTTTTTTTTTTGACTTTTTTCCGTCCCAATCCCACTTTGCCAGGTCATCCTTCCTTCCTTCCTTTGTTTACTGGTAATAATAATAAATTAAATTAATAGATAATCTTTGGTTTGCCAGACACAATAATTGCATCTGTTACTGTTCACACCATCATCTTATCTGTTACTGTTCATCATCATCATCTTCTTTTGGGCGCTTTTCCCGCTTTGCACTCAATTTACTAAACAAATGCATTTCCTTTTCTTTTGGAGTATAATTAGCTGTTTGATATTTTTCAAGTCAAGTCCAAGTGGGGACTTTTAGAGCCAACTCAATTCTTCAGTATTTACTGTGGGAAACTCATAAAACCATCATTGTCACTCTCTGCACACAAAACTTTCATCACCTTCACCATGGATTGTGGAATACTTGTTCAGGACGTATCTGTTAATACAGTAATTGTCCTCATATTTCCTTTTCATATTTTATTATTTTTATTTAAAACAGGTTACAAAATTTACCTTTCATGTTACTCATTTATTTATTTTACCTGAATAGGTTGGAGCGGGCATCCAGTATGCTGCAAGAGATACCATTTTATCATTAAGGCTGACGGTAATTCCATTGGTGGGTTTCATAAACCTTGCCCCTGCTGTGGAGATGTTCTGCATGTCTCAGAATTGAGGTCAGAGCTTATCATCGTCTCATTTTGATTGCTCCAGTGTGCTCGTTTTCTAATTTGTATAAACATTAGCTATTCTTCTTAATTATCATCTATTTTCCATAAGACAATAGTTATTCCATTCCTAAGTTCCTATAAGCCAATATCCTGATTGTGGTAGCACTATGTTATACTTTTCTTGGAAGTTATTCAATGCAGACAGTGTTTGGAGTTGCATCTTGTTCTTTTAGTTCCATTGAGTTTGGTGTATTGATTTGTTCATGTGTGGGATAATGCCAATAATTTCCATGCTTTCTTGATTTTGAAATGTTGGCTCTGTTTTCTGATAGATCGTTTATGCTGTGTTTTTCAGATGTAAAACATGCAATTATGTGACATCCATGGAGGATGTGGAGGATTGGGTGTATCACCAGTTGGAGGACACAACACATCTTTTACATGGTGTCATTCATGCAAACGGTTATGGTCACCTTCTGAGGGTTAATGGCAGAGAAGGGGGCTCCCAAATCCTTTCTGGAAGTCACATCATGGACTTTTGGGATCGATTATGTAAGACTCTTGGAGTCAGGTTAGGTTCTCTATTTTCCTCAAGAGTTTCTAACTCTTTACCTGTAAAACTGCTCAAATATCTTACTTGTATGCAACTCTCTTGCTCTGTACGTGTTTTTGATAGCAAATAATCTTATGTTGAGGCTTGTGAAGATATATTATCAATTAATTAGTGTACCTTTTTGAGTGGATTTGCTTAAAAAAGGGCATTTTTATGATCTAGAGGAGGAGTTTGGAATGTCTGAATGTCTGGAGATTAATTAAATGATTTCACACTTTTAAACAATCTCAAAGGATTGTGATAATTGATTCATGGTTAAGTTGTATTATGCATTCTATTTGATGCCATTTTGGTTGTTGAACATTCATTTTTATTGTATCATCCTGGTGATAACTTTTAGAGAGTTTTTTTAGAGAGTTTTTACCAACACTGTCATCCGATGTATACTCTGCTTTATCCTTCTCTTGAAAAACCAAATGCTTTCAGAGCTATATTTTTGTTTGCTGATCAAATTAGATTTGATATTTCATTGTTCTTGCTCCTATCTTTTGTCTATGAGTGATCTATATTTTGCACGGCACACATTTGTATCATACAATAACAGCTGCTGGGTAACCCTGCTGATTTTGTTTTTCAAAACTTGAACAGAAAAGTCAGTGTTATGGATGTGTCCAAGAAATATGGATTAGAATACAGGCTTCTTCATGCCATCACTAAAGGCCATCCTTGGTACGGTGACTGGGGTTATGAATTTGGTGCTGGTAGTTTTGCATTGACTATTGATGCCTACAAGTCAGCTGTTGAAACCCTCTCCAGCATCCCACTGTCCATATTTCTTTCTCAAGGCCGGAAACAGCGCACTCATTTGCAGGACTCAATCTCATTTTACCAATCTTTGTCAGACCGTGAGCTTGTAAATACAAGGGATCTGTTCTGTTATATATTAAGTTTGATCCATAATGCTTACAAGTCTACCTCAAGGGTTGATGGTTCTACTAGCAAAAAGCGCCGTACTGGCGCTGGGATTTCTTCTTCATGGAGTAATAGTGATGTTGAACGTGTTGAGGAAGCCATGCTTAGAGTTCTGAGGGCAGTGTCTGGATCCACCTGGGTAAGCTGGCGGGCACTCAGAGGTGCCGTTTGCAAAGTGGCTCCTCCAGACCTCCTTGATCATTGCCTCAAGGAACTTGGAGGGAAAGCAGCTCCTGATGGAATGATTGTTGGTACCAGATGCAATCCTGATTCAGGTGCTTTTGAGTACAGGTTAGTTGCCACTTTTAATATTTTCATCTCTAAATACTGTATAGAGAGTGAAATCTGAACATTTTGAAGTATTTAAGTTCTATTGTTTGTTTCCTAAGGATGCAGTGGCATTAAGTTAGTATTGTCAGGAATTATTGGGGATGACCTTATTTTTCTTTTGCTTCCAGATTCTTTTCATTCAAATGTCCAGTGAGCGAGTGCTTATTGAGTCTTTACTTATTTTTATATCAATTTTGCAGGCTTGAGCCTGGAAACCCTCCTTCAAACTGTATCACACTTGGCATTGGATCTTCTGTTATTTCTTGTCCATCTGAAGAAAAACTCTTCCAGAACCTGAGATTTCTATATGAATGCTTGTTGCACCCAAAGACTATGGTGAGTTATGGAACTGAAGCAACAAGGGATCTCGCTATCAGTTCAGCTGAGAAGCTTCTCGACTGCAAGCAATTTGTGAAAGAATACATGGCTGAGAAGATACCATCAACTACAAATCCACCTGTTATATGCCTCTCATGTAATGTGGAAATAATGGATGAGACAGAAGAAAATGCTTCAAACCACCCACCAGAATTAATTTGCTTGCCCTCAAATGCTACTGTTTCTGACCTCAAGCTTGAAGCATCAAGGGCATTTCAAGAAGTGTATTTGATGTACAAAAGATTCCAAGGTGAAGAGCTTGTTGGCTTTAGTGGTGTTGATGAATCCACCCAGGTCAAACTCTTGTTGGGGTCTGCTGATTCTGTTGTTGTACGGGGGAGATGCCTTGGCAAAAATGGCCTTGGTAAATTTAGAATGGAAAGAGGACTTGAGAGATGGACTGTCGACTGCAGCTGTGGTGCTAAAGATGACGATGGAGAAAGAATGCTGGCCTGCGATGTTTGTGGCGTGTGGCAACATACCAGGTGTTCTGGTATTCCTGACTCTGATTCAGTGCCTGCTAAGTTTGTTTGCCATCGATGTAAGATCTCGAGTCCAATGATCAAGCTTAGTGTAGTAGCCGAAGGATAAGAGTGAAACTGTTGATGGTAATGGCAGAAGTTTTGGAAAGAGTGGCAACTCTGTTTGATGTTCACTGAAATTTTTAATGATGTAAATGTTTTCTTTTTTTCTTTTTTGATTTTTGAGTTTTTCCTCGGGCAATTAATGATATTGTACATAAACAAAAAGCCTTAAAAGGTGCATCAGTGCAGTTGTTCTCTTTCCACTTTGAATATGCTTTCCATTCGCATTTTGCACCCAAATAAGCTAAGGTTATCGTTGTGTGTTTGAATATTCATTCTTTGCGGCCTGAATGTATGTTTTTAGAGCTGTAGCACAACAGGTGCGCCAACAATACAATAATCGTGCGTGAATATATTCACACAGCACAAAATTAAAGGTAATGTCCAGTATGTAATTAGTCATAGGTATATGTTCACTAAATCTTGGTTGAAGTGATCACTTACTATTCATGAGGGACATACTTATGACTCGGATTGTAGGTTGAATATAATATGTATTTTTTCAGCCATACACATATTATATATACGGAGACATGTAGACAGCAATAGCTCGTGCAACACAGCACATATATTTACTTTTTTTGGAGCAATCGCACATATATTTACTCACATATAACACAAGTAAAACAGATGATATTCTTGTGTTTCTTAAATTTGCAATTCTGCTTCAATATTATCTGGTAATAATGCAAAAGGATTAATTAATAATATGTATGGATAAATTGAAGTTGCGGTTGAGCAAACTAAAGTTGCTGCTGTTAATGTAATATACAAGAGTGCAATCAATGCCAAGTTAATAAAGAATGCAATCAATGCCAAGCTAATTATATATTTGATGATGTACAAAGGTATAAAGACTTGACTCGTCCCTATAGACGACACCACTAATAATATACGGCCCAATTTTTTTTACATGGTAGGTCCGTCGGTGAAATATTATCTGCTTTAGTTTGGAAATCTCATAGACAACACGGTTTTCACTTTTAATGAAAAAGGCACCTCACTGGATGGAGGGGAGACTTGTCCTTATAAGACCTCAAACCCCTCATTTTCTAACCAATTTGAAATATTGGATGCACCATCAATATTATAAGGGTAATTCTATAACTGATTAATTAAGCGACATTAACATACATGCAATAGCCAAATCTTTTTGGCCAAATACCTTCTTTCACACCTAAATTTTATCATATTGGTCTATTGCATACCTTAATTTTATTTTTTTTCTATTATATGTATAAACTGTTATTTTAAACCTACTTCACACATAAAAAACTAGAGGCGAGCGCATGTTATAAACGCAATCTGATGTATAATAAAATTGACCACGTGGATGTAAATGTCATAAAAAGTTAACAAAATTTTTAACTTTATTACCAAAGTAAAAAACAACCTAAATCTTTGCATCTTCATCAAAATGAACGACATTACCAGCACCATCGTCATCATCATCATCATCATCTTTGCTTCCTCAAGAAGCAGAAAACCATCGTCACCAGCGACTATCACCGTCATTAGCTCCACAATTCTGACCTCCATAACGCACATATGTTCTTAAGCATTCTGCATCTTCAAATACATTGGTTTTGCTTCCTGGGTTTTACTTCATATTCCAAGTGATTATTGTTTTCTTGGCTGTGTTTTTTTTCCTTTCTTGCTTTTAACAATTTTAGCCATTTGTTTTGTTTGATATTGAATTTCTTGCTATTTGAATTGCTCTGAGTTTGATGAATTGAAATTCATCATTTTTGACAAATTCTTCCACCTAATTTATAGCAAACACTGGAAAGAAGAGGCACTTCCGTGTCAAGATCAGGAAGAATCAGTGGTGAAGGTGGGAGAAGAAGGAGTAAGCAAAGTAGTAAATGAGATTGATCCATTAAAATCGCAATTTCTCACCAACCCAACAAGAGAATAACTATATATACTATAAAAAGGGCAATCTGTAATGAAAAAAAAGGAAAAGAGATGTGCAACAAGAGTGGTAGAAATTATGCAGTTGTCACATGCTAAATGTCGACTGTTATTGCTGCCCCAACAATAGCATTGCCTCTTTAGGCACCAAATCCAAGCAAGAGACAGAGTGAGTATAAGTGAAAATGATGTATTATCGTTTCTTAGCTCTGCAAATTCTTGTTGAAGAATAGACAATTGCACACAAAATGGAACTGAAAAAAAGAAAGGAAACAAAATATTTTTGCATTTTAAGATGAGGGAATAAATGGGAGACATTCTTCTAAATGATCCCAAAAGAGCTCAACTCTTAGAGGTCAGTATTCTAAATTCCAGTTACAGTGATATTCTACTGTTTTTTTTTTCTTTAATCCCCTTATGGAAACAAATGAGTTGATTTTAAATGCTTAATTGCTCTTAGATACAGAACAGATTTATTCATCTTTTCATTGTTCTTTTCTGTGTATTTCTAATTAAAACTCATGTTTACCATAAATGGTAATTGGCAAATAGTGCGCCTGTTACATGGCAAGGGCCTTGACTGCTAGTTCTCTGCCAATACTTCAACTGCTCAACGTCTTCATTTGATTAATCAATTTCTTTTATTTTGAATATTATTCTCCTTTTTATTGTTGATTCTTTGATTTCCAAGAAAAATACACGCATTGCTTTGATGAAGAAATCAGTGGGCATGATAATATTGAGAAGTTCTCGAATTCTGATATCTCCAAAAGTTGCCCACCACTTATTTGACGGAATGCCAAAGAAAAATTATCCGTTGTTTTTCAAAATTTTAAGGTTAATTTGATGTTTTTTTCCTACAGTTTATTGCTAATTTTTGTAAATCTGGTAGTGAAGATGGCGATGTGTGCAAATGATTAGTGATGTGAAGATTTGAAGAGTTCGCCAAAAAAAAAAATTAGAGTTGCAAAATTGGTGGCATATGGTGGCATGAAGGGAAGAGGAAGAAGATGACTGATTGTAATTTCAAATTACATTTAAACCCTCGTTACATATATTATTACGTTTTAATACATTAATTTTACATGTTAGCATATTTTTTTAGCTTCACTTGTTTTAAAACGTGTGAGAACACGCATTTATCCACTTTGACAATCCATGAGTGAAAATAGAACAAAATAAATTAAGTACAATTATAAAATCGATTTAAAATAAAAATTTATAGATATAATAAAAAAAAAAAAATTGAAATGTACAATAGAGTAAGTTCATGTGTGAAAGAAGGTATTTGGCCAATTTTTTTCAATATAAACGTCGAGAAGAGGATAAAGGTGGTGAGTTCTGAAGCAAGCTTACTACGTATATACATACACACAGCACAAAACAAAAGTTAATTAAGCAACCACAAATCAAAAACGTGTCTTAAGCACTCACGAGAAAAAGACACAATAATAATGGTAAGGAGGGGACTGCGAGCAGTGTGTGTATATATGGTGTACGTAATGTACCACAGCCGCGCATGTGTGTGGAGGCGCGTCCATACCACTGAAAATAAATAAATAAAGATCAAATGTACAAATCAATCATATCATATTGATATATGCGCAAGGCAATGCATTGGTATTTTTATATTATAATTGTTGTTATTATTTTAGTTTAATTGCCAAATAAGTTTCCTCCACTTAGAGTAGATGGAGAGGCCAAGAAGTTGATGCTTAATTAAAACAATGGAAACCAGCTGCATGCACGTTCGCCGCCATCACCAATCACCACCCCACCAACTTTCGCTCACTTGGAGTGGACCATTTATATTCCCACTCCCACTGTTTGTATATTTTTATACATTGTCAATGTGCATGCACTGCTTAATTTATCTTAATAATTATTAGTATTAATCTTAATTAACGTTGACTACCGTAAAATTATATTATTACTTTGCATTAATCATTAACTCTCTCCAATCAGCAATTATCTAGATGAGTATGTTTGTACAAAAAAATCTTATTAATGCTAAAAAATTAATCATTAACTTTTATACTCTAATTAAATGCAATTGACCACTCTCAGTTCTTCTAGTTTCTTGAGTTGATTATATACATGTATATGTATATGTGCTTTGGGTGATCGCTGATGGTGGGAGATTAGGTACGTGTCACCATTTTGTACATGCAACTACACTTGCATGTTTTAGTTATCGCATATTGACCCTTAATTAGATTAATTTGGTGGGTGAAATGATACACCACTAGGGCTTTTTAAATCTATTATATTCTATGGAAAACTTTTTGGACAACCTTAATTAATTTTCAATTACATTCACACTCGTATATATATATATGTTTGTATGTATATATATACACTACTCCATCTCAACCTTTCCTCTTCACTCTTCTCCAATCCACCAAAGTACTCATCACTCATTCAAATCTTCCAGCCCCATCTATCAATTAATTGTACAACGTTTTTTGACTGTATATATGCATATGCTGCTAAAATCTACTCGAAGCCTAGCAAAAATGTCAATGGCAGATATTGTTGGCGTGTTGTTATTCATGGAGATGATCGTGAGCGGTGTTCCTTTTCCAGTGGTAAATGGGCTGAGCATGAACTACTACCTTATGAGTTGTCCATTCGCTGATCAAATCGTTAAGAACACAGTTACAAGAGCTTTGGAAGCTGATCCTACTCTAGCAGCGGCCCTCGTTAGAATGCACTTCCACGACTGCTTTATTGAAGTACGTACCTAATTCAGTTCTCCCCCTCCATCTCTTAACTGTACCTACTACGTACTTGATCGATGAATATGCAAACATATATGAATATGGTGTTTTTTTTAACAAATGTAAATTGAATTTTTAAGGGATGCGATGGCTCTGTCCTCATTGATTCAACAAAAGACAACAAAGCAGAGAAGGATTCTCCAGCAAATCTAAGCTTAAGGGGGTATGAAATAATCGATGATGCAAAGGAACAACTTGAAGATAATTGCCCAGGAGTTGTGTCTTGTGCTGACATTGTTGCAATAGCTGCTAGAGATGCAGTTTTCTGGGTATGTACTAATTAGTTGTAAAAATTGTGTACGTACAAAATATATATAATTAAAGGAAATAGAAAATTAATGATTGTGAGAAATATAAGTGCAGGCAGGAGGTCCATTTTATGAGATACCAAAAGGAAGAAAGGATGGAAGGAGGTCCAAAATAGAAGACACCATCAACTTGCCTTTTCCCACAGCCAACGCCAGTGATCTCACGAGGCAATTTGGCCAGCGTGGTTTCACTGCACAAGAAATGGTTGCTTTGTCTGGTAAGTTATTATTATTATTTTCAACAAGTAATAACAACTGGCATTTTAATTGATCATGCAATGTACAGTACTTAATTATGCTGTAATTACTGATATGTATATATATGTATGTACAGGAGCACATACACTAGGAGTGGCAAGATGCGCATCATTTAAAAGTAGACTGAGAAATGCCGATCCAACAATGGATTCAGAGTTTGCAAACACATTGGCGAAGACATGCAGTGGGGGAGACAACGCAGAGCAACCCTTTGACGCCACAAGAAACACATTCGACAATTTTTATTTTAACGCGCTGCAGAGGAAATCAGGAGTTCTATTCTCGGACCAAACACTATATGTAACTGCGAAGACAAGGGGTATTGTCAACGGATACGCCATGAATCAAGCAATGTTCTTCTTTGATTTCCAACAGGCCATGCTTAAAATGGGATTGATTGATGTTAAAGAAGGATCCAAAGGAGAAATACGACAATCTTGCCGCGCAATTAATTAACTCAATCTATCTATGCATATACATAAATGATATGTATGTATGATTTGATATGTATTTTATTGTCATGTATATGTACGCAGTACGCCCCTCCCTAGCTATCTATGTCTATATCTGTCGGAATGCTTGTTTAATTGTCACATTGTCATTATTTTTATATATTAATGGGTGTAGTGGTATATATATATGGGTCTCCACTTAATCTTTAGCACCAATCTATTCTTAACAAAAGCCACATCCTCTTGGCGTGGTGGTGATAGGCGTGTAAGGCTTTGTGGCCGTCACGGTTCGAACCGCACTTCACCCCCTCCCCTCTAATCTAACTCCTAACATCAAACATTTGTTAAAAAAAAAAAATCTATTCTTAACAAATAAACTCAAGAGAGGAATTTTTATTTCCATATATTTTCAACCGCAACACATGATGAGGAATACTCATACACACACCAAACCAAAGAAAATAAATAAATAACCAATGTTTATGTACCATATTCAAAACCATAACCATAACCATAAGAAAGTGAAAATAAGAAAGCAGAGCAGAGGCCTTTTTCTCATTTTGTTTGGTTGAGTAGGCTGAGCCCATGACATCACCCATTTGGGTTGGTCACAAATCATGTTCTCTTACATTCAAAGCAACCAAAATCCATTAATTCTCTGTTTCTTTACCAACAACAAACACGCAGAGATCCAAATCCAAACCCTGATAGATCCTGATTCATCGAGAGACAGAGAGAGAGTTTTTGCTGTTTCCTTTAGCATCATAATTCAATTAAATTAGATATGGAGAAGATGAACCAGGCATTTGAGAAAATGAAGATGCTTGTTGGAGTGGAAGTTGAAGACGAAGACCAAGCTGACCCCTCTTTCTTCGACGATTTCAATCGCAACTGTACTCTCTCCACCAAACAGGTTCCTTTTTTTCTTTTCTTTTCTGTCCTATTTGTTTTCTTCAGTTCTTATTTTTCAGATTTAAAAAAAAAAAAAAAAAACCCAGAAGCTAAAGGTAAAAGCTTTTTCTTTTTTCCCCCAATAAGCAGAGGCTCTACGGTTTCGCCATATGCTTTGTTTCTGGGTTAGCTTGTACTCTTTTGGTAAGCAAAAATCCTTACTTCCTTTCCTCATTAACAGTTATTTTTTTATTTATTGGGTAGAAGAAGAATTCAATTTACTGCTATTTTATCATTATTCCATCTACTCAACATAAAATTGGTCTATTTCTTTTCAATGACTTTTTTTTTTTTTTTACATTCTATCACTAAGTATTTAACTTCCCAGCTGCTGCTGCAAATGGATTTCTTAGACACTTTTGAATTCAAGTGAAAGTGAAAACCTTTTATGTACCATCTTTCTCAATGCCATGCTTACAATGTTTTTCATTCCTTTGATTGCTTTGACACTTGCAAGTTTTTAAGTCATCTATGCTTGCTTGTACCGAGCAGTTAATTTCTTACCCTGTGCCAGTCTGTTAGCATTTTAATACAACTAATTTGCTTCATGTCTCATGTCGCAGTCAATGCTGGTCTTTTTCAACCCAATTAAGTTTGGAATTACATTCACATTTGGAAATTTACTTTCTCTCGGAAGGTATATGTTCTAAATATTGATTCTGTTAAAAGTTTATAATCTGCTCGATGTTTCTTGTACAAATTGCACTAATGTAGTTTATAGTTTCTCTCATTTTGAGCTGGAGTAGCTTCGCCTGCATGTAAATTAAATGATAAATGAAGAGGTTTTTGTTTACTTATTTAGCCTACGTTACCATTTATCATGAGCCACTCAACTATTTTAATTGTTTTCATGAAATTTCAGTGTATATAACTTTTATTCCTCAAGTAAGTTGGAACCTTTTCTATGACAGTACAGCATTTCTCATTGGCCCAAAACGTCAAGTCACTATGATGCTTGATCCTGTTCGAATTTATGCTACAGCACTATTTCTTGCAAGCATAATAATTGCCTTGTTCTGTGCGCTATATGTGAGTTAATTTTTCATCTTCTTATTTCCTAATTGTTAGTAATCTGCATTATACATAATCTTAATTGACTCATATTTATGGTATCTCATTGCATTCAATGAACAGGTTCACAACAAGCTTTTGACGCTGTTAGCGATTGTTCTGGAATTTGGTGCACTAGTTTGGTATGTAACTGGTACTCATGGCTTTTGTAAATCATGATCATTTACACAGCATATTTTCTTGTGCATAAAAGCTTTGATTCTAATAATTTTGTCTTAATGTCTAATGGTTTGATGATTCAAAGTGCATTGACAGACCCTGTTAGTTAATTTCTCTGCATGTTGAACCCATTTTAAATTGTGCTTTGAGTCACCATGTTTTCCCCTGAACAAGAGGTTTACAAAATTGTGAACTGTCATTCTGAAAGGCTATAAATTAAATCATGAAACACGGATTACCCCTCACTTGGTTATACATTATTATGTTTTACTTTGTTATATGATGCAACTCTATCCAGTTCTATTTACCATTTTCAGCTCGCAAGTGTGACCTTTGCGACCATAAATTTTATCTTAACATGTGTCATCTCGTTCATGTGGAAGTGAAATGCTGCTAGGTTATTGTAAATAATTAACCCGCAATAATATGTCTTTTATGTGGTTGTGATCTATGTAAATTTCCGTTTCGTGGTTTACAGGTATAGCTTGAGCTACATTCCCTTTGCAAGGTCCATGGTTTCAAAGATCATGTTAGCTTGCTTTGATACTGAATTTTAGGTTGTATACAAAATTAATAGAGAGCTCTGCATATATGTATGTGTATGCAAATTTTTGCGGATGTATTTTAGGTAGGTTAGACCTCTCCAGTGTGTCAATGTACAAAATCAAGATTTGATTGGATTACGTATAAATAGTCCTGAAATTCATTTCTTCAAATGTCACATCCATGTTATTTTAAGCTTCTTGTTTTCTTGGCTATGAAAAATTGATGCATGTGTCGGAGACTTTAACCTGCGAGTCATTTGAATTGATAACAATGTTTTTACTGGTCATTCTGCGGATGCATGAATACATGAACGAATCATATTCTCGTTCCGAAATATAATACGTTTTTGCATTAGTTAGCCCAGGTGTTAACTTCTTTATAACATTTAATGCTGGTTTGTTGATCGAATTAACTCGAAATGGACAGATATAGATAATTACTGCCTCTGCCTTTACAATTATTTCCGAGAAACCATATACATTGAAGGCCCTGTAATTTGGGGCTTCCATGGTATCATTTATAACAACTGCAGAGACTTAATCTATAGGAATCTTTATTAAAATGCCTTAAAAAGTTATTTCAACAACTAAAATGCTCCAACTTTTTATAAATTACTCGTGTGTCACCTTGCGTAATTTTATTTACACGAATGCACCTTTTCATATAAATGATGAAAAAAACAAAATGCAAAAGAAAAAAAAAAACTCATATCTCTGCTCCTTTTTTGTCTTCACGATCTGTCTTCTTCATCCTTAAGCAGCTTCATTATCTCAACAGCATCATCATATTATTGTTCTTCTTTTACCGGAAGGTACTAGATCGGCTTCTTGAAACTGTGTTCGATGCTCTCTCTTACCCTTCCTCCTCTTTTTTTTTTTTTTTTTCAATCTCTTAGAATCTTTCTTGCTTCCTTCATTTTTTCTCATTGAACCGATTCATGTTGCATCCTTGGTCGTTCTCTTCTCTGAATAGTGATCATTTTCTCTTTTCTTCTATCACTATTGCTACTTGGGTAGGGTTTTTTGGTTTCAATTTACCTCTTCAAGTCAATGGGTTTTTGATTCATTTCAATCCAAAGGTACCATCTTTTTTTGTTCTTTTAATCTATTTTCTTTCTAGGTTTTTGATATTTTGTTGTTTGATCTCGTTTTATATTGAATATTATTCTTAATCATCTTAAAGTTTCCATTTTTTTTTATTCTTGAATATTCTGGATGTACTGTGTTATTTTGCTTTAGATTTGCATGTGGAGTTTCGTGGTTTCGGGTTTTTTTTTTAGAAAAAAATTGCATTTTGATTATAGCTTGCTGCCTTTTTTTACTGTCTTGGAAAATAGTTAGTCATCAATGAATGTGCAGCATTCTGAGCTGTAATCTTAGCAGGGGTTTATTCAAGTAATTTTAGATTTAAAAAGCAAGTTTTGTTGCTGATGAATTGATCTTTACCATTATGGGCCTTAACCCGTGTGTGATCTAAGCAAAATCTATAATTCAGAAATAACTTGACATTAGCAAGAAACAAATGCTTCTAAATTTTTAGTGGGATATGTTAATTTTGTAATTGATGCAAAATTCTCATTATTGTTACATTTTACGGAAATTAAATACAAAAAGAAAATTATCTCATGTATTTTGTTATTGCGTTGAAGATGACACTTTGTAGACTACATAAATCTTGTAGCTGATGGATGAAATTTTCTGTTTAAATAAAACTGAAGATGAGCAGAACATTTTAGAAACCGTATTGATTATCCAAAACTTATCACTACAGCATTTTCATGCATGAAGGGGATCACACTCCCCACCACCTCCAAGAAATTTAATTCCATAAATAATTACATTTGTGAAATTTATCATGCACTGCCCTATATAAAAAAAAAACATATAACCAAAAATAATATTAATAATATTGTTGTTATTATTATAAATATACATAAAATATTTTAGATTAACAAAAATATATACAAAAATAATGTATCAAAAATGTAAAGTATTCTAAATTGACAAAAAAATATAGAATTTTAGGGTACTCGATATAGTTAGAAAGTCGAGTGATAATTTCATTTTTAAAAATTTTAAAGTGATTGGAATACAAACTCTAAAAGTATTAAATCTGAAATATTATTTATTTATTTTTTAGTTTTTTAGTTTATTTTTTATATATGAAACAATCTCATTATATTTTTAATTTAATCATTTCATTTGTGGATTTGACCAATCACCTCTTATATATTATGTAATAAATGCATAATATTGCAGGATAGAACCAAAAATCTCATATATATTCTTCAAAATAAATAAAATAAAACAAAACAATAAATCAAAAACTAAAAATAAACCAAAATGATACAAAAAATGAATTGGAAGCCCAAAAAAAACCAAAAACATATTCAAATAAAATCAAAATAATAAATCTTCTTCAATTATGGGAATATTTGGACATAAAATAAAGATAACATAAATACAACAAACGTACAAAAAGAAACTCAGTGATAAAACTACATTTCCATTAATAAAAAA
>CATIWM010369295.1:0-12350 GCA_949671775.1 Mallotus repandus
TTCTCGGCGATGGCCACCTTGACCGCTATCACCAGCACTATTATGACTCGTATTTTATTTATTAAATTAAAAGGGGAATTATTGAGTTTTAATTATTATTTTAATTATTTAAGTGTTAAATAAAAATTTTGGATTTAAAGTGCTAATTATTATTATTTTATTTTATGAAATTATTATTTGTGTAATATAATAAATTTTATTAAATGTATTAATAGTATTAGTTTTAAAATATATATGGAAAATAAACGTATTTATTATTTTTAAGTTAAATGAGTACTTTATTATTTTTATGATATTAATAAGTGATTTTAATAATTATTTACAATTTATGCTAATTTAATTGTAAAATCGAATTTTATTCCATTTATGAATTTTATTAGCAAAATATTATTAAAAACTAGAATTTTAACATTTATTTGGAAAATAAATATTTTTAATATTTTTATGAGATATTTTGGTGATTTGAGAAATTATTATATTATTTTATTGATTGTGAATTGTGTTGGTTCTCGGTTGGGTAATAATTGTAGTTCGGGGGCCCAACCTGAGAAGTTATATTGTGAATATTTTAGAAGTGTGTTTGTGTGCAAGAACGACTCTACTTTTAGTAGAGAGATGTCCATTTTACAAAGGAGACTTTGCTGAATTTTCGGTAAATTTTTCGTAAAACATGACATCGGATTGATCATAAGTCTTGAGTCTTAGTCGAGTCGGGGTCTTAGATCAAGTCTTTTTTTTAGAAATCTCTAAATTATAAAATTATAAATTTAGTTCTAATTATTTATTTATTTATTATTATTTTTCTTTTAGCTGCACCGTGAGCTAGACCTTCCTGACCTGACCAGCCGAACCAGAGTAGAGGAGCGTACACATGTGGGTTATTATTATATGTATGCATGACATATAGAAATTATTGTTAGCATCCATATTTTAATGATATGAATTTAATAAATTAGTTTGCATCAAATTTTATTTATTAATTATTATTATCTTTACCATGTATGCACATATATGTGATTTCATATACATATTTAAATGCAAACTTTATGTTCATAATTTAGATGCTTTTCATATTTAATATGAATTATTTATTTATTTGGAATAAAATATTTTTGGAGGATAGCCGTAGAACGTGTCATCTAGTGGGTTACACTAGGATTGTCATGCAACAGTACGTTAGATGCTAAGAAATGATTTATTGATTGAAGATTAAATGATATATTGAGAATATTGGTTGAGAAGCATGACTGTTGTAGCTCGGTTGATTTAGTGTCTCGGGGCCAGTCCACTGTCAATTTGGAAAAGAGAAATATTTTGGTATTTAAGTGAGCCTGATGGCAAGTAAGGATTATGTGATTTGAGGATGCGAACTTTTTAGGGTTCCGCCCCGATCCTCCAACAAAATAAATTACGAAAAATATTTTCAAGTATCTGTGTGGATTGTATGTATATTTATATAAATATAAATATATGAATATTATTATTGATGTTTGTGTGTACGTGTATTAGGTTACATGCATATATATAATAATGATTCACTCAATGAGGTCTGACCCTCCTCAATTATTTTTCAAAAATTCTTCTGGTCAGACCTCTATTAGTAGTACTCTTCGCCGGACTCTTTCTTCCCGTCTGACTTATGTAAATTTGGAACTGTCACTTTTCTTGTATTTTATTAGACGTTGCAGTAGTAGTACATCTTGTAGTAGTATGTGATGTTGTTTTAGACTGAGATTGTGTATTTGAATATTTGTATAAATATTTTATTATGATATGATATAGAGTTTTCTTTATATTATTAAAGTTTTAATTCTGAGGTATTTTTATATGTATGTTGAATGTTTAATTTGTGTTTAAGGCTTGCTACGGGTTCCAGATTCATGTAAATTCTTGTTTCCTATCACTGATCATGACTTCTGGGTTTGGGTCGTGCCAAGCTCGTCATCTCTTTCTTCTGTTTATTTCTTTTTTTTTTCTTTGCACCACCTCACTGGCTTTTTCTTTTCCTCTAAGCTTGGTGACTCAGTTAAGGAAATTTGTTTTCTTGAGATTTCTTGGTATTTTTGCAGAACCAATTGTTTATTATTCTCTGTTCTCTTATTATTTCAATTGGAGTTTATATAATTAATGAGTTACAACTGAACGTTGTGTTTGTTGTTGTATTTGATGAATGATTTGCTGTAATTTCATATATGGTTGTGCATTAGAACTACTATTTTTGGAGCTTATTGAATGAGCATGAGCTTTTTATCGAATTTCTACTTTAGGGCGTTGGTGGTTCTCAGACCAACCAACAAAGACCCATCATGTCAGGTATGATGATGATGATGGACCAGAGTTCCAGATAACAAGATTTGTTGTTCATTTTGATCATGGATATGATGTGATTGTAAATCCGGTCGGTAGCTCTGAAACTGAATTGACAAAGATGAGGCCACTATCTCTGTTGTTACACCCATCGGAAAAAAAATTGCAGTGATAATTGTCACTGCTTTTGCTCCAACAACTGTGATTGCTACTCCTAATGACACTGATGAAGCTATAGTTCCGGCAATGGAGGAGAAGACCAAGTTCGATGTGGTGATAGAGAAAGCATCGGTGGGCATGACAATGGAGGGTGAGGTGGCATCTGATGTATTTTTAGTCTTCAAAAGTTGACTGACATGTCAGCAGTTCATTTAAGGATATTTGCAAAGTAACAGACACATCAACACATTCAGTGAAAGTTAACGGCTTAGGACTAACGGTGCAAGTTTTTAAAAGTTAACAAACTCAATTGAAATAATTGAAACTTATAGGATTTAATTGAAAAAATAGCCTAACTTTTAGGACTGAATAAGTCATTATCCCTAAATTTTAATAATATATGATAATATTTAAATGTTTGATCAATTTATAATTGGTTTAATTTAATCGGCATAATAAAGATAATTTATAAGGGAAATAAATGATTTCCATTGATACATGAATTTCATTTAAATTTCAATATAAATTTTACTCAATTAAATATTAAAATTAAAATCACTTATATTGATTTTAATTTTCATCCTTAATTTTTTTAGCGAAGGAACAATGCCCTAAGTTTCTCAACTTATATGCACCATAAAATTATCAACTAATTTATGATATTTATAACCTTTTGGTGCATTATTAAGTTAAAAATTTTCATAATATTATAACTTTAAGGTGCATTATTTAGTTAAAAAATTGGTTGCAGTACGAATATATATATATATATTAATTTGGAGTATTATTTGAATTGAAATATATGAAATATTCATTTGAATTGAGTCATATTTTTTTTTATTTTTTTAGCATAGTCCTTATATGAATTTTTGAAGAAATATCATAAAAAATTGAATTTATGACCTCTATTAATACATAAACCATTGATTCTGGATGGGATAGGTGAAAGTTGAGTCGTGTTGGAATCATATAATGTTCAAAACTGTCATCTCTAAGAAAGGAATGCAATATTCGTATGAAGGATTCCGAAGGTATGCATGTGAATGAACTGAAAAAAAACCTGTTGCTTGCAGCCACAAGTATTCTATTGATATTGTCTTTATGTACATAATAACTCCGTGGTGTGATTGCGTTAGGCTGCGCTGTCCTAATCCTTTGTTGTTGTAACTGATGTGATCCCCTTTCTTTTTAAAAAATAAAAAATAAAAATTGTCCATATCATGGTGATGGTACACAGTATTGACTGTGTCACTGTCGAAGATGCATACGAAATTTGATTTATGGTTTTCTTATAAAAATATAGGAATAAGTTGATGTATTTGTCACTTTTTATTAATTTGATATTTTAATTTATCGTTTTGTTATTTTAACATCTGAACTTGACTAAAATATAATTTTAAAATCGATGGTAGCACACGTGGTACGGAATAACAAATTAATATGTATCATATCATAAGAGTTTAATCGATAAAAAACTATAAGTAGAAATGTCAAATTGACAAAAAAATAATAAGTACAAAAGGTGATAGATGTATTATATTATCATTTTAGTACAAACTAGTGCATTTTAGTCAAATTCAGATGTCAAAATGGTAAAACTATAAGTTAAGACGTTAAACTGACAAAACATGACAAATATAAGGTGTCATATATGTATTATGCTTAAAAATATATATCAAAACAGTTTTATATTCTAATAATTTTAGTGTATAATTTTCAATAAATTAAATTATATAATTTTATTATTGATAATTTCACATTAATATTACCATAACTAAAAATAGTACTAACTAACATGAAAATATATGTTATTGATATAGCATTAGCATCACATTTATTATATTATATTAATTAGTGATGTTAAGTTATTATAAAGAAAATTATTGACCTATATTAGTTTTGTAATACTTGTCTCTACAATATAATTAACTAATGGGTTCATGTGTGCATTGAGACCCCAAAACTGAGGTTAGGGTGCAATTCTTAAAAGGAGCATAGTTGTTATTTGTTTTACACTATATTTGGTTCAATTTCATAGTAAATTTATTTTATTTCTAAATTTCAAATGAATTTTATATTTTGTTACATTGAATTTGGTATAAATCTAAAATTTAAGTTAATTTTTAGTTTTGGTAAAAAAAAAACCTTTTAGATAGAAAGATATTCTTGAAAACAAAAATAATGAGGGGTATTGTAGTTATTTTAGAAATATAGAGTTAAAAATTATGAAATTTATTTGAAAATTTCAACTGCTTTATTAGAATTTAATATAGTTATAATAAATTTCATAAATTTAAAAATTTAGAATTGTAAATGTTATTTAAAATAAATATATATTATTAGGAATTATTGTAAATAAATCCCACAATATTTTACAGAATTTATTTATACTAATAAACTAGTGATTTCCTAAATGAATTTGTGGCTTGTTTAGTATTGATTTGATAGTTTTGTTTATATATTCATGCATATGACTTAAAAAAACAATTGGGTTCATGTGATCATGTCCTACTGAGTCTTTAATTAAAAATAAAAATTAAATTAAATGAAAATTTAAAATATTTTGCACCTTCCACTCCACCTATCCCAAACAACTCAAAAACAAACATGTAGTGTAAGAGATGGAAAATGAAGTTTGTATTGTTTCAGGAGAGATTAGCTCCAAGCAATTGCATGGTGAATTTCTTGCTAGAAGACGAGTCTATCTATTAAAGGTACAATATGTGACAATTGAATGCCCCATGAAATGCTTCAATAAAGACAAGTACGCAAACTATTTCCGAGGGAAAACCAAATAGAAAAAAAAAAAAAGAAAGAAAGAGTTGATGGAAGCTCAGGAAACCCTCCACTTAAGTCCTTTTTTTTTTTAATTTATTTTCACTTGTATCTATTAGGCACTTTAATTTATAAATATGATAATAATTCTCAGGCGTCTCAACTATGAACTAAAATTTGAAGGTCTAAAAAATTAGGGGATAAATACAGGCCAATATAATTCAATTAAAAATTTTTGAAATTACATCAAATTTTTGAAAATTTTAAAAATAGAATATTTTGTATAATATCAAATTTAAAAATTTCTTTATCACATATCATTCTATTTTTCAAAATAATTTAGCACAACGATTGAATTCTTTTAAAATAGTTCGATACGATACAATTTAAAATGGAGATTCAAGAATTTCAACATTTTTAATACCAAATATTTGTAATTTTATACAAGAAAAATTATACTTAATTATAAAAGAATTCAAATAACAAAAATAATTTATCTAGAAGTATGAATAAAAATACATAATTAATTTAAAATAAATGAAAATATTAATTTTTTTCAAAAATATCTCAGTACCCTAATTTTTATTAAAATAGTGTTTAATATTTATTTTAATATACCAATTTTCAATTCATTAATTACATATTCCACATAACAATAATTATATACAATGTGTAATTTTTTTAATTTATTTATAAAAATAAATTTATTTTTATCAAAATTTTATACACATATTAATATTTTCGATATTATATTTGGTTCTTGGTTCAAAAATTTAGAATAGAACTAAAATCATACTAAATTTTTCATCTAATTCCATTTAGTGATGAATGCTAATTTATTATCGTTTTAACTTATTTAGTTTATAACTTTTATTTAATTTTATTAGGATTATAAGATTAGTATTTTAATTAGTTTTTAGTTAGGATTTTGATTTTTCTCATATCTCTATTAATTTATAATTTTTGTTAGTTTTAAGAACAATTTTGTAATTCTTACAACCTAAGGTTAGTCAATAATTTCTTGGAACTTTTAGGTAGGGGTGAGTAAAAATAACCGAGAATTGAAAACCGAATCGAACCAACTCTATTTTATTCGGTTCAATTTTTCTATAATTTTTAAAATTTTAGTTTAAACATGACCGAACTGAAGTATGTTCGGTTCGATTTCAATTTTACTCTTAAAAATAAAAATAAATTGAACCAAACCAAACTATTATATTATGTCATATACATTAACTTAAATCTTCTCTATTCTCCTATATGCTTTTTTTTTTATTCCTCTTCACCTAATTTCTATATATTTCACTCGTTTTTCTCAAATTGTTACCTTATTTAGTCGTCAAATCCCTACCTCATTCAATATTAAACAATTCTTTGAAGGTATATAAACTAATTTTTTGTTTGGTTTTAGAAATTTTTACCTTTTTTTTAATACGATTTACTTGATGGGCAATAAAATTGATTTTTTTTAAAGATATTTTTGATTAATTGCACTTTTGTATTCTTTGAATTTGATGGACAATTAAATTTTAAAGATTAGAAAAGCTAAAACTTAGACGATATTGATATTTTTTTCATCCACTGCTTATATTTTTCAGAATCTTCATGTTTCTGTGTTTGTACTTTGCCATTGTTAAAATTTTTTATGAATATTTAATATTTTACTGCTTTTTTGTTAATTTTTATGGATTTTTTTATCATTTGAATTTTTATTTATCTTGAAAAATTTGTACTCTTAACAAGTTTTTTTTAAACTTAAGTTAGGTCTAATTTCATTATATTAAAATTAAGCCCATAAAAAAGCTTGATTACAACTCAAACCAAATTTTTAAACTGAACTGAATCGGTTCGGTTTGGTTTAATTTAGTTTTAAAAAATATACATAAACCAAATCAAACTGAATAATTTTTACTTTAATTTTATATATTTTTAAAACAAACTGAACCTGACTCACCCCTACTTTTAAGTTTATTTGGAATTGTAATATCTAGACGAAAGTCTACTATGCCCTTAATTAATAAAGAGTATAAATTATAGAGATTTTTAGGAGGCATTTGGTTTAGCTGATTGAGGTAGTTGATAGAAGTTTTTCCTCAATCAGCTACAATTAAAGTGTTTGATAAAACTTCAAAATTAGCAGCTGATTGCTGATTTTATTCAAAACTGTTGCTGATTTGATAAGCTATATTTTGAAACTTTTTCCCATTAGCTGATAGTTGATTTGTATTTATTTTTTATTTAAAACTATTTTACCCTTATTAAAAATAATTAATAGCAAATAACTTCATTTAAATTAAAAGGTATGCAATTGATTTGTTATAATTCATGATTAAATAACTATTATTGTAAATTATAATTAATAATTAAATAATTATAATATTTAATTACCTATAATTATTTTTTTAATAAATTATACAATAATATTATATCTTTAATGGTCATTTAACACACAAACAACAATAACTAACAAAATTTTACCAAATAGTTCACATTTATCAACTTACAACTATCATCTATTCGTTATCCGCAATCGCTATCAACCATCAGCTATTATAAATAGTTAAACCAAACAAGCCCTAGGTTAAGGGGGAATATCAAGCTTTGACCGCTACAAAGATTTGAACACGTATTTGAGAGCAACCTTGAAGATTGAAGATTGGAAGTGTTTTTCTAACTCTTCTTCTTATTTTATTTTTATAATTTCCTTATTTAGAATGTTCGTTATATTAATGAATTTCACTATGAACAACTAAATTAGTTTAAGGTTTGGTTTTGAAGTAGCTAGTAAGGAACTTATTAGGATTTTATTTCACTATTAAAAAAGTTGATTTTTAGTCAATTTTATGAGTTTTACTTAATTTCTTGTATTCAACAAGGGCTCAATTGATTGCATTTTTATAGGTAGATGAATATCAATGAAATTTGAATAATCTATTAACTTCTAACTCATAAAATTTAGACCATTTGACCATAAAAATAGGTAAATTCTACGAGGAGCAATAAATTATCAAAGAATTTAATGAACTTTGATTAACTAGTAACCATAAAAATAGGCTAGTAATTAATCTTAGTATACTTAAATAATCATACTGAAATTATCTTAAAAGAGGATTTAGATATTACAGAATAGTTTACCTTAATTGTAATCAATGATTTAATATATGAATTTAATTTCATAATTCAAGTCCTAACTAATGAAACAAATCTAGACTTTAATGTGTCCTCTATATTGAATTTAAGTTCTTTGATTTAAGTCAATTGATTAGTTATTAGTTTACGTTATTTCTTACTTTGAATTCAAATTCACTAGCTTAATAAAATATTATATAATTGGTACTTAGTAGGCTAATTCTCATAGAAATGATATTTTATTTATTACTTCTTCTTACGAATCATACATTTGTGGAATTTAAATTTTGAACTTTTATATTTATAAATTTGATAATTTAAAAATAAAAAATAAAATAAATTTCTACTATATTTATTATTAAATTTAAATGGAATATATAAGTTATTAAATAATTATAAAGTTCATATATAAATATTTTATTTATAATGTATTTTGTGTTATTTATTAATTATATTTTATAAATATGATTTATATGCTTATTATTAATATAATTTATATAATTTTACACTATCTATACATTTTATATTTATATCTATAGTATATATCAATATCATACTTAAAAGTATGCATATTGGTAATATTATTTGGATAAAAAACTATATATATTTTTTATATTGACAAAAATAATTTTAATTTATTTTGTAAAGCTTTTAAAATTGATAAATATTATTTTAGTTTATATTTTAAAATTTAGACTTTGAACTTTTATATTTATCAAGTAGATAGATTTAAATAAAAATAAAATAATTCTAACTATATTTGTCATTGAATCTAAATAAAATACTTAAATTGTTAAATAATTATGAGGTGAATGTATAGATAATTCACAATTTTTTTATTCATAACGTGTTGTGTTTTATATATGAATCATAATTTATAATTATTATTCATATTGTTTACTATATTTAATAATTAGCATTTTAAATATTTAGTTTAAATAAAAAAGTAGAAGGTGTTACTATTAGAGATGGAATAACAACTCATCTCTAATTCTATCTCTAATTAGAGACGTAATAATTATTTCATCTCAAATTAAAGATGGAATAGTATTCCGTCAATAATTAGAGATGAACAATTTCTATTTTTAGTTAGAGAAAAATTTCCATCTCTAATTTATTTCAAATTGTCTTGCAAAGTTTTTTGCACCAATTTACCAACAAAAATTACTTATGTTGCTAATTTCTGTCTTTCTTTGGTCATAAATTCTATCACAATTTTCGCGGTAACTTTTCACTCCAAATTTTATGAAGAATTTATTTTTGTTGCAATCCATCGCTAATTTGACTTTTCATTACAAATTCATCTCAATTCCATATTTATTTCGTGATGGAAATTTCCATCTCTAAATTCCATTTTTAAATGTGAATTTTCTTATGATGGAAAAATTAAACTAGAATAAGAAGGGAGAGGTTGTTCACCAACGAATAGCCATCAAATAGCCTCTCAAACTCAAAAAAAAAAAAAAAAAATTCTCTCTCTCTTGTAGCCCTTTGTTTGACCAATTGCATATATAGCATATAACTATTTTCATTTGTGAAGTTTTTATTATATTTCAAACCTGTTCTTTATGCGAGTTAAACTATAAATATTACGAATTTTGCAACTTAACATCAATCCATGTTAAAATTTACAACTATTTTAGCAATTATATATTTAATACCTTTAGATTTTCTTATTGTAAAGCCAAGTTTCAAGTCTAAAAAACAAACAAATAATAAAATAATTAACTATTTTTAACCCGTGAAGCTAGGTAATTGCTTCATTTATATGACAGATTCTATTTGCTATTATAATTAATTCGAATATCAAGAAACTAGTATGTAGTTTGATAGTCATGCGTGGATTCTGATGGATATTATAATAATTTTTTTTCAATTAATTTCTGTATTTATAGTGAACATGGTAATTGATAACTTCGAAATTAGCTCACCTATAAAACTTGCATACACGAGAAAAGTTAGAATGAACTTGTGGGGATTTTCCGACGAGGATTCTGATACTTAAGTTAGTATTTATTTATCAGAGAATGTATTATAAGTAAAGTATGTAGAGAATATTGAAATTATATACAATGAGAAGAGATGAGAGGTATTTATAGAGATATTCATCTCAAACCTAGTTGGATTTGGACTTCTAATGTTGATAACCCTTGAACTTAAAGGACTATTTTCATTATTAAGTACAAAGAACAATGCCTTTTTCCTTATAGATTTAGATTTCCTTATGGGCTTTAGAATGTTAGACCTTCATTCTGAATCTAAATATGGATATGGGCTATCAGTAATCGGCAATTGTTATATTATGAACTCATATCCATATTGCAATATTGACAAGAGATTATTACACATGCTAGATAAAAAAAAAAAAAAGCACACATCTTTCTTTTTTTTTCCTATCAAACGTCTTTTTTTTTCTTCGTAGATCCATTAATCTTCACTTGGATTTTCATTAAAAAATCAATGAACTTACTGGTGAAAATCAATGAGTCTGCTAGAGGTTTATTGACCTTCACTTACATGTTCATTAATTTTCACCAGAAAATTTATTGACCTTCATCAGCAGATTCATGGGTGTCACCGTCCTTCCAATCTTTTGATAACAAACCCAAATTTATAAAAAAAATAAAAAAAACCCCAACCCAAATTTAATAATGTGCATCTACAAAGTCAGAACCTAGAACATCAAAAAGAAAAAATTCATTACACCATTTCTAACTCACTTCATCACCACTATCCATTTGCATAAACAATAATGGGCATGCAAAAGCCAAAAATGTTATTCAAATCAACTTGACTATACAATTTCAAATGAAAAAGAAAGAAAAACAAAAACCTAACCCATGAAACATAAGTTCTAATCAAAACAGAAATTCTAGAAACAATACCATGAAATCTCAACTATATTCCTTCTTCTCCACTAGGGGTGTAATCAAGTTGAGTTGAGCCGAGTTTTGGCATGCTCGGGCTCAGCTCGGCCAAAATGAACCATACTCGAGCTTGGCTTGAGCTCAGATAAAATCAGAGATATGGAGTTCGAACTCGGCTCGAGTCGAACTCGAGCTTGTTCACGAACAAAGCTCGTTTGTGTTTTTCATGGCTCGTTTGGTTGCTTATTTGATTGTTCATTTATTTGATCAATTAGTTGCTCATTTGTGAGCTTGTTAGGAGCTCGTTTGTTAGTTCATTTGTGAGCTCATCAAGAGCTCATTTGTGAGCTTGTTAAGAGCTTGTTTGTGACTAAAAAATACATGTTGCAGCCTATATAAGCAAATGCAAATAAAAAAACATAAAACAAGTATAATACTAGAGTCATCTAAATGCAAATAATAAAATTACAAATGCAAATAATAATCTTACAGTCATCCAAATGAAAAAATTTAAGAAACCCAAATAATAAATAGGCAGTACTTTAGCATGAAAAATAAGTCTTTAGCAACAACCTCATCAATCCAACACAACTATACGAGCAAACAACAGCATAGCCTTTTCCAATAAGAGCAGCCCCAAATTCCACACTGCACAAACACATGTAACATCATTAATTTAAATTTGAAATATTGTTGATATACATAAACAATAAAATTTGAAAATGAAAATTAAATTACTATAACAAGATTTAACACACTTTTCATGAAGGTAGTGTAATTTTCTTGAAATCATCTTGATCCTACAAAAATAGCAAATGGTTAAATAAGGAAAATTTAGAACTAAACAGATATTAAAAAGGAAAAAAGTGAACTAAAATGAATAAAAAATAACATAAAGGTTAAATCATATC
This sequence comes from Mallotus repandus, assembly GCA_949671775.1. Classification (NCBI taxonomy): domain Eukaryota; kingdom Viridiplantae; phylum Streptophyta; class Magnoliopsida; order Malpighiales; family Euphorbiaceae; genus Mallotus; species Mallotus repandus. The sequence goes on from CATIWM010369295.1 coordinate 12,149, forward strand.
ACTTATAAAATCACAGCAGACATTAATATCACAACTAATATCCAAAATCACAACCACAGCAACAAAAACTCATAGCAAATTCAAAGATGAATCAAAGTAAGTAGCATGTACACCCCTCAACCATTATATTTTTCTCAAAACACTCCTCAACCATTATATTTAAAAAATTATAATGAATCAAAATTTAAAAAATAGCAGCAAA